>CM046849.1:4194986-4209986 GCA_025618425.1 Heliocidaris tuberculata
CTTATATTGAAAAGTTGGAAATAAATGTCTTTAAATTGAATTGAATTAAATTTAATAATTAAATTGACAAGTACTTTAGGTGGAAAAATAACTCTATAACAGTTCATGTACGCAAGGTTTTATCAACACATACGTTGTTCTCTGTATTAAATTTAAGATTTTCATAATCACCAAAATATCTGTAGACAATAAAAAGCCATTGATCTTCAAACGGAGTTGTATTCACTACTTTCTGGGAAGTGACCCTGCTCTAGTAACTACCCGCCTAAAAATATCAAATAGTCAAATATATTTTCTTTTAGCAATTTCATATAATCCCTTAAAGATATTTACGCTTTCTTCCTTTTATTACCAAGCTTATTTAACTATTTATGTTACTTTGTATATATACACTTTATTATTTGACTATGTTGTTAAAAGTTGGAAAAATTATTTGGAACAAAGTAAATGTTCATTTGAATTGAAATTTTGAAAATATTGGATTTTCTCTTTTAAAATCGAGAGAGACAAGTGGAAATAAACGAGATTCAAAGGTCCCAGTTATGATTACAAGTGTGGATGCCATGTACATGATGTATGGCCGTTGTAGACAGATTGTTTGCCAACAATTACCTGGTCCTTGCTCATCACGACGCCCTGTGTATAAGGGTCACAGTCTACATAGTACACGTACATTACTACGCCAGAGAAGATACATAGTCCCACCGTAACAAATTTGATGAAAGTGGCCAAGATTATTGCACTGCACACAAATAAAAAAAGTTGAAATTGTGAATTCAAAAGCATAAACTTTCTGTAATTTCAAAACCTACAAAAACCTATCAAAACTTTAAACGTGTCGTCACATTGTCACCTACGTTTTTCGTAATGGTTTGCGTATAGTATGTGATCTGATCACACTGTGATACAGAATGGAAATGTTATGTGAACAATTAAACTGCGTGATAACACTGTGTTTGTTACATTATGATCATTCCAATAGGAAATTAAACAAAATAAACTGCTTTGCTGTGTATAATCAAACTACTTCAATTTAGAACCGCGATTTATTTATGTTTTTATCCAGAAAAAATATACAAAGTAAAAAGATAACAGAGAAAATGATAATGCGCATGAAAATAATCCGTACAGAATGTTGATAATGCCAGCCTTCTCCAAATAAATCTGTTAAATGAGAAACCTTTCCAACAGTTTGTTCGGTGTAAGAAATAATCTCCGCATCTTGACTGGGCATTTTAAAATATACAAGCAGATAGTGAAGTATATATGGTTAGGAGCAATCCTTAGTCCAGCTCAATCTGATGAGTTGTTCATTTGTTCTGGCAGCTAAGCTGCAGGGCTAATCTTCCTTTCTGTTTAAGTTTCTCAATTCATTGTTTTCTTTACCAAGATACCTTTTAAAAAAGGTAACATACGGTTTAACTTTGATAATTTTATCTTATCATGTTGTAGTGATACCTTCAAAGAGAGTGAATATGGTGAATCGTGTCTCAGGGACACACGAGGGCTTATTTCAACTTTTGAGCAATTATCTTGACAGAATAAGCTAGGCGAGAGGTTTGTAAGTTCATAAAATCCCTTCCTTGCACGAGTTGTTGATCAAGGCGGGGGCCGGGGGGGGGGGGGACAGACAAGGGGAGGAGTTGCTCACAAAATCACAGAGTCACATAGTTACACACACACACACCCACACACGCACACGCGCGCACCGACACATACACACACACTCACACACTCACGCACGTACACACAAAAACAGGAGTAATGGTAGGGTTAAGGTGGATGACATTTTTAAAATAGTAATAATGATAATAATACCTGCATTTATATGGCGCCTTTCCAGTTAGTAATTGATCAAAGCGCTTTATAGTATATCATTACCCCAGTCATTGGATCCAGTTACGATTCTGCACTTATAGCGCTCATTCTCCACTCCACAAGGGAGCATTCCAGTCTGGCGGCCATTTCACAGGCGCACACATATACTATTCTAGTCACAATGACATTCGCATCCTACCGGGTACCCTTGAACAAATAACACCTGGGTGGAGAGTGGCAAATGTAGATTAATGTCTTGCCAAAGAACATTAGTGCCTCAGCGGGACTCGAACCCCGAACCATGTGATCCCCAGTCCGGTGACGTATCCGGCTACGACACCTGATGAACAGGGGGCATGGCGTCCTTGCCCCCCCCCCCCCCTCCCGGCTACGCGTATGGCTGACACAAATTCTAACTCACTGTATAGCCTTTCGTCTGGTTCCGCATGAAAACAGTCTCTGGATGATGGTTTGGTTGATCCCAGTTCCGATATTAGTTGTTCCCATCCCGATCATCATCGACCATACAGAGTAGCGGACCCGCGGATCTATGCTAAATCTGGTTGAGGATAAAAGATAAAGGTGTAAAGCTTAATATTACGAACGATGGTTCTTAATTCCTAACGCAAAAATTTCCTATATGAGATGATTTATCAAATTCATACATTAGTCATTCCGCCAAACTGACTCCACACCGACCGATTCTCGGCCATTCGGGGGTAATGTCATTTTTTGTTCGGTGTGTTGTCCGTCTGGGGCCCGTTGCACAAAACTTGCGTTTAATCGCAACTCCTGAAAATCAAACGCAAATCCTAAATGCGCACTTCTGATTTGCTGAAAATAAAGTTGCGTTTGATTTTCCTGAGTTGCGTTCAAACGCAAGTTTTGTGCAACAGGTCTCTCGTTGGAGTGACTGTGATTTAACTCTCGTTCACTGAAATCAATCCCTCATCACTAAACGAACTTTGAAGTTTTCTTCACCACACTACACCTTCCGAGACTTGGGACAATCTTAAGAGCAAACACCTTAACTGACCTTGTGGAACTTTTTCAATTTCAACTCCTTTATATATTCTTAAAACATTCGGGATGGATATTATAGGCCTACAACTCGTTATAAATATCTGTGTTGTTATCATAATTAATCCTTTAACGGAAACAAATGTATACAATGATATATCGCAGTGATAGAATTGAGGAGAAAAAATCTTGACAAGTAATGAGAAGAGGAATGATCCCAATAGACTTCCTTAGGTTACACCAAGAGGTAAGTCTAACTATACTTTAGGAAAATGAGAAATAATATTAGTACATACTATTTGCAGAAAATAATTTTAAACCATTTTGGATAAATACACGGAACCCGTACATATTCACTTTACATAGGGGTTTTCCCCTTATTATCGTATCTTATGAAATTTCATCTATTAATCGGTATCATCGTTTTATGTTCCCTTTCATTCTCGCTCTATATTTTTTCTCTGTCTCTCTTCATTTTCCGTAATTCAATATAAGGGCGGGGGCAATCGATCGCCCACATGCCGCCCCATTTTTCTACGCCACTGCCAAGTTCAAGTATTTATACGTACTCGTCAAACTTGATCCTCCCACCTTGATGGCCGATCCTCCAAACCTCACCCAGGCCACCGACATCGATGGATCCCTTGATGATGACGGCCGAGACACCGAGCAGGATGATAATGGCCTGAAGCGTATCCGTCCACAACACCGCCTTCATCCCACCCTATAGTTCAAGTTAAAAGTCAAGATTTCATTCGTTTAAAAAGGGCAATTCCAAGATGAATGTTAATTATGTCCCATAAGTCACAGAGTTAATATTGCAATAATTAACAAAATTTAAGAAAGAGTTGGCATTCGTACGTAAAATGACAATTTTGATGCAATTTTAAAAAGTTATTCCATTATTCAGTATTCTGTTACGTATGTTTCATCTCGGAATCGCGGAAAAGTATCATGAAAAAAAAAGTTTTATTTCATGTAGCCCTAAATAATCATGTCTAATCCTCGCTCATCGCCTTGTTACGTAAAGATTCGTCGCATGAGTGCCCATTATGTTTTTTATTGATTATATCTATGAGTACACATAGAATAGAATATGCGTGTCAGTGTGGTCATTTGCGAGTTTCTATCGATGGCCAATCGAAAGAAAGTTATTCCAACGTTTCGAACTCTTCCTTAATTTCTTTCTCATTCACACCGTCAAACCGATTCCAGACCGATATTAAACCAAACGATTCTTGGTCACAGGCGTAATGATTTTTTTTTTGTTCGGTCTGCATGGTATCGCGGGGGGGGGGGGGGGGGGGGGGGGGTACTCGTTTTTCCGAAGGTTCGTTTTTCCGAAGGTTCATAATTCCGAAACACAAATTTCCCATAGCAGGGGGTTCATAATTCCGAAAAGGAAATAGGGTTCATAATTCAGAAAATTTGATGCATTACTCCGAAGTTTCGTTATTCCGAAGGTTCGTAATTTCGAAAATGAAATAGGGTTCGTAATTCCTAAAAAGAAAAAGGGTTCATAATTCCGAAAGTTCGTAATTCCAAAAATGCAATAGAACCCTAGGTAACTTTTCGGAATTATGAACCCTATTTGATTTTCGGAATTACGAACCGTCGGAGTTCGGAAATACGAACCTTCGGAATTATGAACCTTCGAAAAAATAACATGTAACTCTGGCGTTTGTTCTTTGTCGATGTGATTATGGTATTAGGCTATAACCTACCACTGTTGTGTAGAATATGCAGACTAAGCCCGTAGATACAACACACGTCCACAGATCCATCCCGGTTACTGAATGATGTAAAATGAAGACACATGAAAACAGGATAACCGTTAATACCATCCGAGAAACGAGTAGAAAAGGAAAAAGAAAACCTCTCTGAATTTGAAAATAGCAGAGGGTTTTTCAAAAATCTATTCAAAGAAGCATTTCGAAAAGGAAATTTCAAGATTTTAGTTCTTGATCTATGTTTTTTATATTCCAGATTCTATAAGAGTGGAAGAAATTGAGTCATTTAAGATCATTAATAGGATTAATCAGATCCATCCCGGTTACTGAATGATGTAGAATGAAAACACATGAAAACAGGATAACCGTTAATACCATCCGAGAAACGAGTAGAAAAGGAAAAAGAAAACCTCTCTGAATTTGAAAATAGCAGAGGGTTTTTCAAAAATATATTCAAAGAAGCATTTCGAAAAGGAAATATCAAGATTTTAGTTCTTGATCTATGCTTTTTATATTCCAGATTCTATAAGAGTCGAAGGAATTGAGTCATTTAAGATCATTAATAGGATGATTAAGACGAATAATAAGTAAATTTAGAACGAATACGTTAACACAGCGTAATAAACAAAATGTTGAAAAAGAGAGAGGAAAAAAGAAATATAGGGGTCGATAAAAGCAAAGTAAGGAGTGAGAGGGGAGCATAAGTGTCACTGCAGTAGTCTGCAGTGAGAACTTAGTATTCGTAATTCATATAGTTTCCATAGTTTGTACATTTTCTGTATATATTTCATTTCATGGACTCTTGTTCATTTTATATATGTCTTAATCTTTTTGTACATGAAGTCCCATAGAAGATGTCATGTGCTATAGTATATGATGGGAAGATAGGTACATGAACTAAGTTGTAAAGCACACAGTAGGAACACTCTTTATTGTTTAAAGATTGAATAGATTGCTCAAGTTCATTGTCTGCTAACATTTATTACCTGGCCAGTACCAGCACCTTTAAGAAGAAAACAATAAGCAATGTAAGAATGCTTTAGAAGAGTAAACTCAGTGGTCCAGCTTCTATGTGCTTTATAAAGAGAGGAAAAGCTAGAAGAGGTCAGTTCTGTTAAAGTTTCCAGAGAGAGAAAGAGAAAAGTCAGAGACAGAGATAGAACTCCTAAGTTGGACGTCACAGAAGTTTCCTTTATAGTTTGCACGAGTACGAGTGCGCTAAGGTTTAGACTGTTTAAAGCCTCCAATTGGTAAGTTTCTTTTGCTATTACTATGCATTAAAGTCATATTGTTTTAGAAGAAATTTGAGTGTTATAAAGTATTATAAAGAGAGATGATATTAGAGTGAATTGTAAATGAACCTTTGAACATTGTTAGGTGCAGGGAATTTATGTAAGAGTATAGTTCGAGATAATGTTAACCTTAATGTAATGTAAGATCAATTAGTGTTTTAGTCTGTTGAAGTAAGTTGTTTCCTTGGTAGTATAGTATTGGTACAAGCAGTGTTGTTAATTCATTATTCTTAATATGTATAGAGAGACAATGTGTTTGTCAGTTTTAGGGTAGTGATTACAGTTATTAGTGTTGAGAAGTTACATTTTCATTGATTCGTATGTGTAACTAAAATGTATATTTCTTTGTTTGTATTGCAGTATTTTATCTTAGAACTTGGAAGTTGGGATGACGAATAAAGTTATTTCACATAAGCCAACACCAGTTCTACGAATATATTTCTCTTGGAGTGTATTTGAGTTTGAATTTGAGTTTGAAACTCCGACCTGTTTGCCGAGTGGCGCAGGGCGGCAGCCACAATAAGGGATAATGAATGGAAGAGACAGTTGGAAACATTGCACCCTTGTATCTATTTACCTGCATTTATAGCCAGTGCTGGTGTATACATTGCAATTCCCATGTAGAGGATCTATCAATAAAATCATTGCAAAAACAAATCAATCAAATTTACGTGCATACAATGAAAACGTATCAGCAATTATATACGTTCTGTAAGTTGGCGTTCCCGAGTACTTCAAGGGGCTATAAAGTAAGTGATTTTATTGTAAATAATGACTCAAAATCAGGGGCAAAGTTGTTATTTACTTTTTCTCAATAAATGGTTTACTCAAAACTTCATATTGTGGTAACTAAGAAATGAACATAATTTTTTTTAAGGGGTGGGGGGCTATATCACTATCCCAAACGTGTTTTGTAATTCAGTTTTTTATGTGAATGGAAAAAATCTTATTGAAACATATATTATTAAAATAAATCAGCCATAAATTACCACATCAAATTCAACCAAACTGAAAAGTAATGAGTTGTTGAATATAATAATGATTTAGGACAATCTTGTATTAGATAAAGGGGGTTACTATGAAAAACCACTCTATATGTCATTGACTAGTGTTTCTTTCTCCTATCATTAGAGGGTTTTCGAATGTGTCAACGTGAACGCCGTCCTTGATCCTCCCAGCTACAAAGGACTGCCTTTGTGTTAACTGTATACAAAGTAGGTGAAGCGAGGTTTAGAGAAGACGGCAATACCATGCTGGACGCGTTCTCGATCTGACTAGTGGACGAGGGAGAAGCTAGCATGGCCAGTGGACGGGTGAGCCGTTCTTGCACAAAGCGCGGTATGCAGTTAACACAAAGCAGTCCATTGTAGCTGGGAGGATCTAGGACGGCGTTCACGTTGAAACATTCGAAAACCCTATCACAATGACTACGGAACGTTTTTCTTTCTTTCTTTTTTTTTTCATCAAATATTCGTTTAGTGAGTAGGCTAGAGACTATTTTCTTCATGTCAATTTTTCAAAACGGAGCAGTCCTAAATTTTGAAAATATTGTAAGGAAAGTGTCACTATGTCCAGATTGCCCCGCCCCAACCCATAACCTCTTCCGCACCCTATAAAAGACGGTCTCACACGAGGCGTCATTTCGATTGCGTCAGTACCTGCGCTAATTGAGCATGTCAAGGTAATTAGCCCATACGTCAGTTATTAAAATCATTGTTTGCACTGTTCAATTTGCAATCATTTCTTAACCCTTTCATGACAGGAATTATTTAAGGGGTAAATTGATCACATTTTATTCTTCAAATTGGCAACAATAATATTTTTCTTTCAGTGCTACACAGTTCTAACAAAATGCAATGTCTTTGAAAACAAAATGCATCATTAGAAACTTAGTCGAAAGTTGAAAACAATTGCCAATTTTAATAAAAACAGTGATTTTGAACCTCTCAATGTGTTGCCAATTTAAGGATTTTCAAGCTTATTCTCTTTTTTAAAATTCCTGGCATCAAACGCAATATGGTCATGCAACAAAAATGGACACAATGTATGCAGAAATTTTTGCTTGTTCTACTCGTGCATCTGGTATATTTTTTAGAGCTCTGAATCAAAAGATATTGAAGCAAACCACAAAATGTGGTCAATTGTCTTGAAAGGGTTAAACGATAACACTCTTTCATGACGCGCAAAAGACTGTAACCATTCACTGACGCGGTCCTAACGTCAGCAAGTGAAGCCTCCTCGCGTGAGCCGGTCCCGAGGCCTGACCGGTGAGGTTAATTTACTTACCGTTTGGAATGAAAATATGATGGTACAGACAGTTCTTACAGTACGGTTGAAGCGCATCTCCAGATACTAGAATCAAAATATGATATTTTTGGTTAAGTTTTTTTATTTGTTCACTTATTTATTTATTTATTCATTTATTCATTTATTTATTTAGTTATTTATTCATTTTTTCTTCATTTTTTCATTTACTTATATATATGAATTTATTTATTCATTATTTCTTTAAACAATCCCTTTCGATGTCGTCCGGAGCTGGCAAAGTACATGCACTCCAATGGTTATACGTCTAAACAATATAATCCTAGTCATTCTGTGAAAAGCTATATATATATATTCACTATAGCAGGAAAGGAGAAGTTCCTTCAACTATTGAACTAATCAAATTAATTTAACACGAAACAGGGAATTGTTCCAACAGTTTCCTGCACGAACAATACACTGTCAGATATGTTGGGTAAACTTTACCCAAATTGTGTACTTTTTATCCAATATTGGGTAAGATTTTACCACCAAACTTAAAAATAAACTTCTTTTTTTAAACCAAATACCAGGTAAAATAATATTTTACCCATCTCTATTAAGAGTACAAGTACACAAAAATGCATGCAGGTGCTACACTTTTAACACAAGGACATACGGTATCATGTTCATATCTGTATAAAAGAGAACTTTAATAAAGTTGTTTAGGTTAACTTGAAATGCAGTATGTAAAGTTTTGTCAGGGAATATATAATAATAATAATAATAATAATAATAATAATAATAATAATAATAATAATAATAATAATAATAATAACTAGAGGGGCCATCAAAGGCGGCAGACCCACGCCTTGGCGGTGCTACAGAGTAGTTGCAATACTATATACTATGGGGTCAAAACTGAAATCTACATTATGTGTACTAACCCCTGATGATTTTGTCTTAACACATGGCTTTACCTAACTCGAAATTTATGTACCGAAAAAACATGACCCCTGTGTCCGACTGAGGCATTGTACAATGGCTGCTAAAACCGCTTCGTACTTATACGTGCGAAACGGTGATCTTTACATATACTATACTATAGAGTCAAAACTAGAAGGTCACACAGAATTTGCAGGGATCAACCAATCATCACCAAAAAATAATCGATTCTTTCCTGTCACTATCCAAACAATCCCTGAAAATTTGGTGCAAATCCGTTCACCCGTTCTCTAGTTATCTTGTACACAAACAAACAAACAAACATACGGAACCCTTTACATAACCCTGCCGATTTTATCGGCGTGGGTAATGATAGCTGTTTCCTATATAGCGCCTTACCCAGTCACGATGTAACGGTCCAAAGCGCTCAAAGCATTATTACCCCGGTCACTGGATTCAATTGCGATTCTGCACATTACAGTGCACATTCTCCACTCTTCTAGGGAGCTACCGGGTACCCATCCACTCTTCTAGGGAGCTACCGGGTACCCATTTAACACCTGGATGGAGAGGAGCAATGTAGATAAAATGCCCCCCCCCCCCCTTTGAAGGCTGTCCAGAGGGGGGCCGAATCGGCCGAATTCTGGACAACTGGACCCTACAAATCTGATAATCTTCTCTTTTTTTTTTTCTTTTTTTTTTGGCTTGTCAGAAAATTCTGTAGGACAACTGCATGGACCCCCCAAAATCTGATAACCATTTGTTTTTGTTTTTGTTTCTGTTTTGCTTGTCAGAAATTCCCCCCCCCCCTTTTTACAAAATCGTGGATCCGTCCCTGGTTTTCATATATTTTGTGATCCCATTATAGTCAAGCCCTTCCCAACATAATTTAAATTGTAGTAGTTTACATATTAGAGATGTATGTATCTTACTACCACTGGCGTAGCCAGACTTGTTGAACAGAAGGGGGGGGGGGGGGGTTGACACACAAATTTCCCTCCAAACATCTGGGAGGGGTATTGGTAGGGTTAAAGGCTGGTCACATTTGTCCGATAACGATAACGACAACGATATATTTCATTTAAGGTACATTCTAGAGCTGCCCTACTATCGACATACATGCATGAGCATACTCACACGTACACACTCACCATATAATAGGGTTTCCCTTTAATTGAAAATCTCGTTATAGTTTTTGTTCTCGGACAAAATGTGGGCAACCCTTTAAAATCTTTACCCCTAAGTTCCGTAGATGACCCTCCTTTTTTTTCTCTCTCTCTTTAGCGGTTGAACAGGGGGCCATGTGTCCCTGGCTACGCCTCTGCTTGGTCGGCAGGGTGTTGATTGTTGTAATATACTTGACCCAACCTCGACATAGGTCTATATACTTGATGCAATACGTTTGCAATAAACGCCCCATCATCAAAATTAGTTCAGTGAGGTATCCAGAAATTGATGAACTGGGGGTGACCCCCACCCCCTTTTAATCGCCTCACATGGTTCCTTTATCAAAACCACAGATATAATTTCCCAAAGGGTGGTCTTGCACAACGTCACTATGCAAATATTCAAATGATGAATAACATAATGTACGTCATCAGCGACGTAGCTACGGGGAGAGGGCATGGGATGCGTGTAGCAATTAATTGGCGAAAATGGTGGAAAAGAAAGAAAAGAAGAGAAAAAGTTTGAAAATGAAATGGGACGGAAACGTAAAAAGAAGACGCAACGAACATCTCCCACTCCTTATATATAATATATATAGTTTAAAAAAAAATATATATAACCAAACTTGTTATACCCCCCCCCCCCCCGTGATGCCGAAGCCCCTTAATATATAGACCCATGCTACGCCACTGTACTTTGGTATTGATAAAACACATTAAAATACTGATTACGCAAACATAAATAACTTTTTCGTACTATATTCATATCAGATATATTTCAGTGTTTATCAAACAAACACTAAAAAACGATGGGGGAGGGGAGCACTTTTCCATTAATCTCCTTCTTTTTGTACTTCCTTGAGCAAAATGTGCCTTGGCCGACCCTTCATTCTTTCATTGGCTCGTGTATTTTTTTCCTCTCATGGGGTGGAACACCCTAACAGCAAAACCTTATTTCCGTAGAGGTCTACAGCCTCGTTAGGGGTTTCGACTTTCCTCCAATCTGAAGCGTAGATAGTCACACAGGCCCTATTCTGAACTCCGGTTTAACTTAAACTCCAGTTTAAGTTAAACCAGAGCTTTAATTAAAACTGACTTAAACCGTAAGTCCCATCTAAATTTCTGTACAAAGTTAAGCCATACTAGACTGGAGTATAAGTTAAACCGGATTTCAGAATGTGATTTTCTAAAACTCTGGTTCAAAGGGCAGTTTTAGACTGGGTTTAAAGCACACTTAGACCGCGGTTTAAGTTAAACCGGCGTTCAGAATACGGGCCATAGTGTCTAATTGCATTATCTCAATCCCAGCCCCAAACTGCTTCTTAAAAAAAAAAAATACATTGCTTCTAAGCCGGCAAACATGAGGAAAAGGCCGGCTACGTCCTTTAGTTCAATGGCAGGAAACGGGGTCCACGCTATTTTTTTTTTTTGGGGTGATGTTACTTCGTTTTCAATGTTGTTCTGTTATACTGTTGCAGTGCTATAATGGAGAATCCTTCGATGATGACATTATATTTTGTTTGTTTACTGATAATAAAAACAATAATAATAATATCTCTTTTCTGGACTTATCATCAAGGCGATCAAGGAGGGTGACTTTAGGGCACAGGTACAACAAAATATTACATTTGGAGAAAAAAATCATATAACAGGATTGCAAACTTAAACTTTCGAGAAATAAACTTTGGGCAATTTCGATAACCTTTGCCCATCACCTTTTGAAATTTGCAAACTTGACCATAACATATTACGTATTCTGAACCCGATTTCATGAGGCAATACAAAACATACTTCAAATGTTTATTCATTGACCCAAAAGGTCAAATTATTTTGTTTTACCTCGTAAACACTCGTAATGCGTAATCGGAAGAAGATCGGGATAAACAGACGTATGTTAAGTACGTTGGCCACCGTGTACGATAACAACGACCACGCGAACATGCTATCGTACATGTAAATCTCGCCAGGCGTTCCAATGACGGAAATCGCCGAGAGGAAACTAACTACTAACGACATCGCCACCGGCAGGATGCTCATTTTTCGATCCCCGAGGAAAAACTCTTCGGCGGTTCGTTGATGTCCTCCGGAAATAGCCGAATACACACCGATGGCTGCCGAGAGTATAAGCATGATTGCAAAGACGACATAGTCCCATACTCCAAAATGGCGGATGCTTGTCTCGTCCATAACGGGCTGATGCTTGCTAGTAATACTTGTCAGAAATCTTAATAAAGATAAAACAAAAGAAAACACATTAATTCGTCTTGTTTCACTGATATGTCCCCTTCTCATAGTTTTTTTCTTTTTATATTGAAAGGAAATCCTAATCGTGAGACTTTTTTCTTGATTTGCAACAGAAGGCTGAAAGCAGGGTGATAGAGAGAGAGAGAGAGAGAGAGAGAGAGAGTGTGTGTGTGTGTGTGTGTGTGTATACACGATAATATCACAAACAGTTAAAAAAAAAAAAATATATATATATATATATATATATATATATATATATATATTATTATTACAATTGCCCTATATACTTTGAATTTGCACCTATCAGGTTTTAATCTATACCTTGTTCGGTTAAATTGTACTTTTGTTGTTTATTTATAGATGGCATGTTATGGAAATATATAATTTGTTTTGTGTTTATTGCCATATTGAATTATATTGTGTAATCAATGCTTAATTTGTATTTTGAAAAACTGAATCAAGTAATAAAAATTATGAAAAGAAAAAAAAAAGTATGCGTGTGCGAGGGTGTTTGCGTATGGATGTGTGTTGATGATAATGAAAATGTAGAAGAGAATAAAACAGTGAAACTTTTAGATTGGCAATGATAACTGAAAGACATGTATATAACCGAACCTATTCGTAAATGTTTTTAAGTTTGAAAAAGTTATGCTAATTAGGTTTCTACAATAAACTTTACCACATACAGACGTCAGCATAGCGCGAGTTTTAATCAATTTCCTTCAGTACTTAGTAAAAAGAAAATGATATAAATAGACTCATAGGAATCGTTTAGGCATTGTGATCTCCATGTTTTACCCGATTCCAGTCCTAAATTTTGAGAAAAAAGGGTTAAATTATGATATTATTCGTAACTGGATAGCACTTATACACCTAAAACAACACAGTTCATAAGGTAACAAGAAACTCTTGGAGAGGTATTGTGTTTCAGAAGAAATGTTGCACCTCGATAATAAAAGTTAGGATAATATTACAGATTTAAAAAATTAACTTACCGCTAAAAAAAAAATGGAGTGCTCTTCCCAGATTACAGTTAATCTGTTGTACATGAATGGTTGCGATGAGTACCAGCGTAAACCTGATCTTTTATGGACAGTATAGGCTTATGTGACACTCCTGTGTTTTTATTCCAAATAATCAAGTCCGCAAGTTACAACACAAACGTGTGGCACAAAGGTCACAAATGCACAAGGTCAGTTTTATCATGAAAGACGTTTATTTGACAGAAAGATCAATATCATGGAGAGCGGAAGGGGGTTAGGGTACGCATCCCCCTTAAGATTTCCCCTGTATAAAAAATGGCCCTCCTGCATGAAAAGTGGTCCTCCCGAGGCAAAAGTTTATTTATTATTGATAATTTGCTCCTAGTGTTACCTTTAAGCCACCCCCCCCCCCTTTGATGGCCGAGATTGGTCACCTTTCAGTATAAAATACTTGTATTTTGCGTGGTTTTGAGGTAGCTACTTCCATTGGCTTTCGAAAAAAAAAAGAATTGCTATGAAACTGCAATCCTGAACGAAGGTGTGATCTTATTTCAAGTAAGTAACGGGCATGTTTTACCATCTACCCCATCATTCAGACCAGGATTTTAAAATCTGTCCGGTTGGTTGAATTATGTATATTTGCAGAATGCTATGAAAGGTAGATATGAAAGTTCCAAAGAAAATAAGAAAAGTTGAATATAAAAAGAGCAGTGGTGCTTTGGAAGGGCAGGGGTCATGCCCCATCATTCACACGAAAAACATTTTTTTTTTCTCACCTCTACTATAACTCACTGGTCTTCAGTATCAAGTATTACGAGTGTGGCTATGTAGTTAAGGTCTCCTGTTGCCATTACATTACATTTTTCATTTTTGTGCAGTGTATTTTTTAATCATAATCTTTAAAAAATCTTTATTTGATGTTCAGACGAAATGTTCAGCAATCAAATTGTTATAATATTTGATGTATTTGCATAGTGTTTTAATTCATGACGGTGATGATAATTCACAGCATATGTATGGAACCATTATATTGCTAAAAACATGTCAGAAGTAGACTTCTCCAATAAAATTAGTATTAACACATTTTAAATTTTTAATTAGGTCAGTTTTTGGAATAAAAGTTGAACTGATCTTGATTTGACCGAACATTGTAGCGCTATTTACAGGCAAAATATTTTATTAAAAGCAAAATTAATTGCACATATCTAAGGTTTTTAGTTTATTTTCTCTTTATATCACTTTATCGTTAGTAATAATATGACTTTCTGATGATGCGAATCTCATTAATTTTTGTTATCTTAAAATTCATACATGTATATTTGTGAGCTCTTTTTCCGTGGCCGGAGGAAAAGAAAATCACGTCTGTTGATAGCTAAATTTTGATCCATTTCTCAAGAACGCGGTTTAAGTTTATTTTCCGTATTTAAGTATGTTTTTTAATATTTTTTTAATCTACGAAGAATAAGGAGAAATAATAGTTGGCGGGGTGAAGAAGGGCAATTCCACATCGGAGGGAATTAAGCTAAGTAGTTCTTACATGGCTTAATTGATGATGATG
>CM046849.1:4214986-4337486 GCA_025618425.1 Heliocidaris tuberculata
CATCGTCATCATCAAACCCATAGTCGCCACCAGGGGCGGATCCAGGATTTTTTTGAAGAGGGGGCACAGTGCCGTAAAATTACACAATAAAGAGGCATTTGTTGTTGTTGTGTACTTAAGGTATGTCTGTTAGGTTTCAAGGGGGGGGGGGGGGGGGGCGGGCCGGTTTTCCCTCTATGTAGATCCGCCACCACCACCATCATATAAATTGAAGACAAAGAGATAGCTCGTTATTTCATATTATGATTCAGTTCGGATCAGCCACTTTCGTGACTTTGCAACTGAATCACTGTATTTAGACTGTTGTTTGAATTACAAACATCATCAAAATGGTTAAAGGGATACAAAGAGAGAGAGAGAGAGAGAGAGAGAGAGAGATGGGGGAAGATATATAAAGAGGAAAAGAGAAAAGGGGATAGCAAAGTGACTGAATTAGGAACCAGGAGCTAGATCGAAAAGGAGGAAGAGACAGCAAAATTATGTTATTGTGTCTGACGGGACGTTTATAGAATATACAGTAATACTCGTTTATGTGTGAAATGACTGATTTGTTGAATTTAATTCCGCATAAAACCACACAAGGAAAAATCACAAATGTCGTGCAATGATCGTACTTTAAAAAGTATACCATAAATAATCATAATCAAGGCACCTCCTTGAAAAATAGGCCTGCACCCACTCCATACCGTAATATCCCCCACCCTTTCATCCAATGTAGCTATATTCTATCCATTTCAATGAATTATCATTGCAACCAGTTGTGTTCTCAACGATTCTCGATTGCTACCCCTCTTAAAGCTCGTTGATGAAAACCCCCTTTGCTGTATTTCATATTTAAAGTCGGGGATTAAGTGTGCAGATAATGTATCAAGATTAGCCAAATTGTAACATCTTTCTTTTGTTCAAAGCAATCTTCATTTAAAGCAATGATTCTGGACCTTGCCGAAAAGGAAATATCAATTCGAACACAGTTGCTGTACTGCAAGGAAATCCGTTCTTAGAATTCATTTTGTAGATGCTCCTGCGTGGCTGCTCCCTTTCCCCCCATAAAGAATACTAGAAACGTCCGTATCTATCAAATTAGTTCTACCCCTGCCGAAAACCCGGATTGTAGGCATTTGCAGGTGCTTGTCCGCCCATCCCTTGAAAACCCATCATGCCACCGCCTCCTCCTCCTCCTCCTCCACCCATCCCTCCTGCACCACCAACTCCGGCATTCATCCCTCCTCCAAAAGCGCCGCCAAAACCTCCGGGACCTGGACCGTTTGCGTTCAGATTGTTCAAGACGTTATCCCTGACACCGTTGGCTGCGTCTTGTTCCTCCTCCTCTTCTTCCTCCTGCATGGCGCTGAGGACCTGCTCTCGAACCTCGGGATCACCGATGTTGGCCAGAAGGTTGGAGTGATGCCTGAGATGACGTAGTAATAGTCCGAGATCGTAAGGATCATTAATGTCTACAGGTAGGTCAATCTTGGTGGCACCAAGCACCGCCTTGATGTTCTCCATAACTGTAATGATCAAGGAGGATATAATTCAGAAATTATAGGATAAACATAAATCACTACAATGTACACCATCTTAGGATGGACGACACATCTTGAATACATTCAAAATTATATAAGAGCCGAGTGGGTACAACTCTCAATCTGTCAACTAGTGGACTTAAGTTTATAGTTGATGACAAAGTTAAGGGAGCTTTCAAAATATCGGATCCCTTCACACAGTGTACAAAACTTTTTTTTTTTATATTTGTAACTTTTTATTATAACAACAATCTGACAAATTATAACATTTACAAGTGATTGATGGGATTGAAAACAAATTACAAAGCAAGTGATTAAAAAAAAAAAGGAAAAAAAAATAAAATAAAAAGGAGTGGCAGAGAAGAAATACACAAAGGTAGCAATGAGCAGCTGCACATGATTAACATTAAAGTATACATGCACAAAACTTTATGAAGTAACTGCAAGTTGTTCTGATGGTCAGGTTTCTGTCCTTTTTTCTCCAAACCACCCGCATGCCAACCTGATGGGTTGCGTATTTTGAATGGTAAAGATCGATATATACATCGGTCCTAGACCTAATGGTCGAGGCCCTTATGTTTTTTTTTTTTAATCAAACACGATACCAATAACAGGGTACAAACAATTATATTAGGAGCTATCGATGCATGGTTGCATATATTGCATGAGTAAACTTGTTATAAAATGGTTGCAATCTTGGTTGCAGTCTTGGGTCCATAGTATAGATATATTGACTGCTATGACCCCCGAGGCGCGCCAAGGGGTCATCGTGGTCATAGCAGGATGTAAGGTCCCCGAGAGCCTATAGAAACAACTATGCCTCGAATATTAAAGCAGTCAACAAAGATAAGAGTCAAAGAATACATGTGCGGCTTATCAATCATGGGGCCCTCACATTTTTACATGTAAACCAATGGGAATCGCAGCAAAATTTAAGTATGCCCGTGGGCATGGTTCATTTTTGCGGGCATCTTTACTTTCAACCAATCAGATGACAGGATTAGGAAACATTCTTGAAGTAAGGTATATAATAGTATCGGATACATGCCTTACGAAAGAACAAATCTCGCATACGAAGAAACATACCTCTAGCACTGATTAATGACCCACCGACGGAGCTGCTGCTGCTGTAGTCATCATAATTCGTCACTTCAGCCGCCTGGGGGAGCTCTCTACCACCACCACCACCGACAGGTCCCGCCATTGCAGGAGCGCCATAACCCTGCTGGGCTGGTTGACCCATGGGTGCTTGTCCTTGTCCAGGTCCAGGTCCGGGATAGTTACCGCCTCCCATCTGTGGGTTCATGGCTTGGGGGTAGTTCCTCATGTTGCCGTATCGCTTCTGTCGTCCGCCTCTTTCAGAATCGTCCGAAATTTCTGCGTCGTTTGCCGCCGACCGTCGATTCCGACGATGTCCCGAAATGAAGTTGACAAACTCCGAGGCCGGGGGATGTTCCTGTTGGTCGGCACCATTAATGGTAACAAGATGATGGGTGTGTGAGCTGGGATCAAGATCCTTCAGGTTGACCTTGTGACTCGCTGGTTTGTCCCCCTTTCGAGGACTTGCCCTCTTGCTGACGTCATCGTCATTGTCATCAACTTTTCTCCGCTTGCGTGTCTCGGCATCTTGCATGCGAAGAATATCTAGTTTTTAAAACAAATAAGAAAAATATCTTAAATATTGCACTTTTGCTTAAATGAAATGTTCAAAAAATAATATGGGCGGAGTGGGGACTGAATTCCGGCAAGGGAACTTTTGTGCGACCACCCATTCCTGGATCTTCACAAACGGTCCAGCTTCAAAATTAAAATCTGTTGGCCCAAAATTCAAAGCACCTTCCGATCCTTCTTTAAAAACTCTTCTAAATCTCACAGTTTCGAGTCCAGAATATGCTATATCATACTACAGTAAGTTGATGATATGAATACATAAATTAAAAAAAAAAATTTGATGGTAGGATATCTGGAACAGAGCAGTTCGTTTTACAGCTCGACTTATTCTGTTGAAATCATGGAAATTCTCATACAAAACTAATTTAATCAACCCTCTCCCACCCCCTTCCGGTGCCTATTCGGGTTCTCGAGAATCGATTAGTTTTTGTTTAACGTTTTCCATCGTTTCCTGGCTTTTAAAAAATCTTCAGTGTCACAACCATTGTCAGACATTAATAATAACATATCAACGAAACCGACATTCCACGAACAACATATCAAACAAAAAATACAATAAACCGTACATATGGCCAAGAATCGGTCGGTCGGTTTGGCGATGTGACTTAGGTATTAAATGGGAATATCATCCTGGTTTGTTTTTTGTTTTTTGTTTTTCGTTTGTTTTTTAACTCTTAACCCTTTCAAGACAATTGACCACATTTTGTGGAGCAAAATTTTCTGCACACACTATGTCCATTTTTGTTGCATGACCATACTGCGTTTGACGACAGGAATTTTAAGAACGAGAGTAAGCTTTAAAATCCTTTAATTGGCAACACATTGAGAGGTTCAAAATCACTGTTTTTTTTAAAATCAAAATTGGCAATTTTTCGACTCTTCCACAAAATTCGTAACCATGTATATATATTTTTTTCAAAGACATTACACCTTACTAGAACCATGTAGCACTAAAAGAAAAATATTATTGTTGCCAATATGAAGAACAAAATGGGATCAATTGAGCCCTTAAATAATTCATGTCCTGAAAGGGTTAAGGCATTAAGCCTTTATAAAGGCATTAGGTATTTATGGTGAAGAAGACTAAAAATGATTTCCTAAAGACCGCTGCACATGGGGCGTCACTTGCTGACGTACGTAGGACTGCGTCCGCGATTGATGGGTTCTTTGACGCGCCGTGAGAGACTGCCATCGTAACAAATCATGAATGCAAAATAAAAAGTGCAAACAGGGCTTTGCATTAGTGGCGTATATGCTGATTCAATTGCCATGATGGATTAGCGCATGTAGTGACGCAACAGAAATGACGTCACCTGTGCAACGGTCCCAACTTACGGCAGTGATTAATGAAGGGTCTCGCGGACATCCTATCACGAGGAAAGCCATGTTCCCGGCAGTTCCTGAATATCAGTTCTGCCTGGTTGACGAGTGTTATCCTTTTATCATCGAGGGCGTAGATAACATCGCATGAGCATTCCAAACTCATGCCATCTTCTGAAATTCTATTGAAATAAAGTACGTGTGGCATGATGAATTAGATCGTCGTGAACTGAGAAGAGGAGAGCAGAAATTAAGAAATGTTATTTTGCTGACGAAATTTCGTCATGTCCCTAATCCACATAAGGATATACCATGTATACCGTGTCACGCGACACGCGAAATTAAAGTTTTAGTAATGTTTGAATAAAGTTCCCCGTACGAGGTAAGGGGGAAGGGGGGGGGGGCGGTAAATTTACGGCTACCAATGGCAGTAAACTGGACACGAATCTTACCATACCGTTTTTATGATTCAGTGAACCTTCTGTCAAAAAACCTTAGATCCGGAGAAACAGATGCAAGAAAAGAGGGCTGCGTTTAACAAACCAACTCTCCTGTACATGCATGACCTATAGTAGATTTCCACTGAACTTACCTTAATTCCCTCAAGGCACTCATACGTCTTATGTATGCGACAACTTCCTCGCTTGGTTGGTACAATAACTCTCTGTTTCATAAAAAGAACGAAAATTTGAGATAAATTTTAATAAAACTTTAATCTATTTTTCGGAATCCAACATTCGGAATCCCAGGCCAGGATAATTTATTGTCGGCAATTTGTCAGCATTACCCAGTTGGCTCTCTTCCCTTTACCTTCCCCTTCTATGATCTCCTCTCATTATCCCCCCCCCCCACCCCTAATGATATAGGTAGGAATGAACCCGGTAGATATAAATTCCTTTAATACTTGAGCGCCTTATCATGGTCGCTCGGCTAAAACCGGGGTAATAACATGATTACACGGCCCTCAGGAAGAACAGTGTAACTGATGAGGCTATCCGAGGTATTATTATCATTATCATTACATGTATTATTATTTATTCCTTTACCCCATATGCTACACGTATAAAGTTTTCTCCCCCCCTCTCTCTCTCTCTCTCTCTCTCTCTCGTTCTCTCCTTTCTTTTCTATCTCGTAATCCTCAACTTTCATTTTCTCCAACTATATTTTCCATCCAACAGTTCACCACCGCATTCCTATTGCCTTCGATCCTTTCATTCCTCATGTTCCTATGGGGGGAACAAGGGGCACATGAAACACCCGTATACCCCCCCCCCTCTCAAAGTGCAAAGAAAGAAAGAAAGGGAGGAAATAGAGGGCTAGGAGAGAGTGAGAGAGATAAAAAGATAATTGTGAGAATAAGATACGAATGTCTCACTCACTTCCCCCTCCCTCCCTCTCTCCCTCCCTATTTCTCTCTCTCCTTCTCCCCCACTCGCTCGCTTTAATTGTCCCACGATCCCTCAATGAACGTACCCATGCATTTAGGCCTACCAGCTAAAGATGATAATAAAAAGGGACAAGAAGATCAAACTTACAGCTGTATGATTCTGTTTCCGATGACTTCTGTCATTTGTGAATCGTCATAAGTTCTCCAGCACTGAGCGAAGGAGTCTTGACACCAGCATCCATGAGATGCATCGGGGCAGTCACTGGGAATGTTGGTTCGGGATGGGAAGTCATCTGAGGCTCTGATCGAGGAGAAAGCTAGGATGACAACGATGACTAAAATTTGATGTAAACCCATGATACTGCAAGAAAAATGAAAAACAAAATGCACCATTTATTTTACCACTATCAAGTCTAAAGTGATAACTTCGGTTGCCAAAGAAATAGTGATGCCGGCATGGCATTCGAATGCCAAATGCCGAATGTCTTTGGAGCAGCTATCTAACTACAAAAGTTGAAGACAGAAAGTCACGTGTAAAGGCCACCGCACACCTTAAGATCAGTCTGCGATCCGATTTGTGAAATAAATTGCTATAGCATTAGTCATTTTTACAAATGAAATCTACCCTATTCAGGTTCTGAAAAGTAATATGAATACTAAACGTACGGTTTGGTTGAGCTGTTAGCCTCTTGTCGAGGCCCTGGCGCTGTTGAAATCCTTGGCGATATGGAGGCAAAATTTCTGGCTAGCGAAGCGAGCCAGAAAAACCGAGGCGCTTGCGCCGAGGGCCTCTTGACACCCGATCTGAATTTCTTTTGTATTTCATTGTTTTGACGAATATTCCGACCAAATTTTGGTCGGTGAAAATCATCCAATAAGCGCGAGCTACCATGACGTAATGTTAAATATTCATGACTCGACTGCATGCACGCTATGTCGCTATTTCTTGTATACATGGCGTTCAACGTTTCTTCCACGACGAGTGATGACGATATTTGTAAGAGCTTAGAATATGCCGCTAGAATGTTGAAGATTGACAGATTCAAAGATTTGCAAGTTGATGCAATCAAATCTGCACTTAAAGGACAAGATGTTTTTGTGAATCTGCCTACTGGCTATGGAAAAAGTGTTATTTTTCACGCGCTACCGCTCTCTGTTGATTACGTCCGTGGGCCAGGGATGGAGAGTGAGACTGCTGCTTCGCGAGGGCCAGGCGGATCCCCCGGGGCCTTGCCGGGCAGTGAAGTTGCTGGTAACTCCTTGGTTACATCATCTTCTAGTCTATCATCTTCACGAAGCATTTTGTTGATTATTTCCCCTTTGGTGTCTCTGATGAGAGACCAGGTGAAGTCGCTCAAGAAACGTGGACTTCAAGCCATCTATCTTGGGGACGCTTCGTCACAAGATGTGACTTTAGAAGGTATAATTTTGAATTTGACTCGGTCAAGATCTAAAAACTAACTGTGTTAGTGTTATTTGTTAATAACACTGTAACAGTGTTATGTTAGACTTGATGGAGATGCATCTATTGTTGAACGGTGACTTTTATTGCCCATTCTTCATTATTTGTAAATATATGATGATCTCTTGAGAAATATGTACATTTGTCTTATTTCAAATTACCGTGGTTTGTAAGCTAGAGATCGAATTCTTCATAATGTGCTTGTCTGTGAAATTGTGAATGTATTTTGAGCAAGAGATTTACGTAATCCCCCCCCCAAAATAATAGACTAGTCCAGAACTGAAGTAAGAAATCCTTGAGATTTCATTGGCCAATTTGCTGGGCGATCGCCGCAGTAATCTAACTGTTCACGTTTCATGCATAATTCAGTAGGAAATCGTGCCTCATTAATATATAATTCAGGTCGGGTGTCAAGAGGCCCTCGGCGCAAGCGCCTCGGTTTTTCTGGCTCGCTTCGCTCGCCACCAGAAATTTTGCCTCCATATCGCCAAGGATTCCAACAGCGCCAGGGCCTCGACAAGAGGCTATTGAGCTGTCAGCTTTCTACAGGGAATAAGGGCAAAATCAGTTTCAAATCGTAGGCAGTCGTACGATTTTTGTGACGTCACTACGATTCGGAGCCGATTTAGCCATTCCACCGACTAGAAAACTCGGCAAAGGTCGTATTATCGATTTTACTATCTGTATGACTATTCAGACCCTCAATCAAAAATATTTTCCTTTTTTAAATGATTTGTTAAATGATATTACATTTTCTTTGAGAAATCGGATCGCAGACCGATCGTAAGGTGTGCGGTGGCCTTTAGGAGAATCTGTGTCTCAAGATCCATCACATTGTCGTCCCAACGGCCTCCAATCTATGAGACATAGAATCTAGATAGATGAATAGATAGACAGATTCTATGTCATTCGAACCTCTAATCTTTCGATTTAAAGTCGAATGCAAATTACATTACAATTACATCATTGTTATTATCATTATCATTATCAATATGACCGCCACCACTACCACCAGACCATCATCATCATAATCGATCGCAACAGATTATCATCATCAACATCAGCAAGATCATCATTTTTCTGTAACATCATCATCATTATCATCATCATCATCATCATCATGCATCATCACCACAGCCGCCACCATCAGAACCACCTGCCACCCCCACCCCCACCGGCCGTGAACACCAATCTCAACTGTCACTGCCTACCAATACCATATAGGATGGGGGGTTGTGGTCCGGACACTTTACAAAAAATAACCCGTCAATTTTGTCGTCGGATTTTACGAAAAATATGCATCAGGTAACACTAAAATCAGTGAATATTAGCAATTCACATCATTTTCAACCTATGCTGTGAAAGATTTGTGACAATTTGCATGAAAAATTGTTTGATTTACTGTTTAAAAATGCCCTGTCCGGACACACAACGTCTGGGTATGGTGGTTGATCCAGTGTCCGAACACTTTTCAGAAAATCAACGATAGAAAATTAAATATCAAACGAATATCTGTCAAACTTACATAATGAATGCTCAAAGTCCTACAGAAAAAGAAGTTGATGGAATTTTAAAAAGACAACCTAGATTTAATACGATATTCCCTTCCGAGTGAACCCCTTCCCAACGACGCGGCGTTTTGGTCCCTTGAAAAAGGTACCGTAATTCCGAACGTGTGAAACCTATGGGAAAAAGACACACCTTTGTTTCAATAGTGTGGTTTTCATACGCGTAATCCCAAGCGTATGAAAACCCATTTTAGGCGCTTAACTGTACACGTTCGGTAATACAATCTGTTCGGAATTACAATCCTTGACTATATACATTTTTACATAATTACATGTTGTCATTACCACCATCACCACCACCATCATCACAATCATCATCATCATCACCATCGTCGTCATCATCATCAGCAACACCGTTAACAGCAATAAAATATTTCATTGTGGTATGCCTATCAAAATGTCATCTACATCAACATCATTTTTATAATCAACTTTTAAAGCTTAATTGTCTCATATGCCTCATATGTCAAGTGACACATCTTTGATTGTTAGTTTTGTTACAAAATGAAGAAAATTAACGAAAGATATACTGACCTTGTAATAAAAATATGCACGAATAAAAGAGAAAACTTCTGATCTCCTAAACCATGTATTTTACCCGAAAAGGAAGAGCAGCTAGATTCGTCTGTCCTTTTCACTTCAGCGTGTTTTCTGACTTTTTATTTCCATCCACCTGTTGTGCGATTTCAAGTATCTTAATTGTTGTTATTACTGTTTTCGCGCGCTTGTTTCCATGGCAAGTCAGTATGACGCAGAGACGCGCAAAACACACGCGCATTAACCTAATTAGATGCGTACCAATTGTGATGTCATCAGATAACCGGAAATAAACAAACGATTTTCTCACGCGTAGCACATTGTGACGTCACAATAGGCTTCAAGTTTGAGGACGAATTTGATCGTGAGGAATAAATCCGATTTCATCATCGACGTCAAAACATTTTCGAACGATTTATTTTCATGGCTAAAATCCAGGAAGAGCTTTCTACATGCAGTGCAACCCCTTAATGGCAATCCCCGGAGCTGCAGGATAGAAGCCTGGTCAGCAGAACTACAGCTGAAACCCCATAACCTGTCTTTTGAGCCCAAGGAGTCCCAATAGGAGCCAGCGAGACATGGCCAGTTTGGCTTTGTCTGAATCGCCTTAGAACTGGAGTTGGAAGATGCAAAGCCCTGATGCAGAAATGGGGATACAACCTTGATGGATCTACCGAATGCGACTGCGGGGAGGCCCCTCAAACAATAGAGCACCTACTAAACTGCACCCTGCTACCAGAACCCTGAACATCACATGATCTCCATGACTACAACCCACGTGCCAGATCCTGTGTTTTGCAGTGGCTGGGAAAAGTGTAGCAACACGAGAAGAAGAAGAAGATGGCTATATAGAAATGCTGTTTGTTTGTTTGTTGTGTTTCTTTTTTATATACACTACTGGGAGGATGGGGAAGCTTGCGATGGGGTGACAATTGAACAATATCCAAAAATATCGAACAACCCCCCCCCCCCAAGATATTCTGAGTAGCATCAGTGTTGAGGTGAGATAGCATTACCATTAAATTATTCGATGATGAATCTTTAATTTTATAAATGTATCCATATTTCAAATATTATTTGAAATAGCCAGGATAATTTTTTTGGGGGGGGGGGCGGGGGAGGGGAATCTTAAAATCTTAAATCTTAAAAAAAAAATTATCCTGTTTTTTTTCAAAGCATCCATGCTAAAATGAACATCACTATTGTGAAATTATATGCAAGTAATTTCAACATGTTAAATGAAAATTTCAGAAATTCATCGATTATAAATAGGCCTACGCCTACCCCATTCCATATTCCACCCCCCCCCCCCCCCCTCATTCTTCATCCAATTTTGTTTGAATTCTGTGGAACGTCTGACTTGAACCTTCGAATGTCGCAGCTGGCGCTGTAACACTATTTTCAACAGTACCGAACATCGACACTGCCAACATGGCGAGGAGCAGACGATATTCACGCAGCCTGAACTTTTGCAAATTATCAGCTATGAATGTTTGGTGTATCGTATTCCTGTTGACGTTTTCTACTCCGTCTGATGCGTGGGACCAAACAGACCTGGAGCTGTTTGATCTGGTGGAGGAATTACAGCAGAGTTTCTATGAAGTTTTGGAGATTGATCAGGTGAGTTGTGCGGTTTTACAATTTCATTACAGGCTTCAGCATTATCAGTCTAGACGGCGGGACCGACGGTAGACGCCCAGTATCCGCCGGCGACATGCTGTGACGGTTATGCCTGTGAGCTGTGGCTGGGCTCGCGATGCAAGCCATAGTGCTGTCTTGTGTGGTTGTTGTTGAGAGCAAAACACGTCGGAAAGGTAAGAAAAAAGGAGAAGAAAGAGAAAGGGAAGGGGGAAAATAGGAAAAAAAAAAGGGGGGGGGGAGAAATAAAAAGGAGACTAGGGTTTGTAGGGAGGAAGAAAGAGAGGAAGAAAAGGAGAAAGAGAAGGTCAGACAGAGAGTAATAGTACTGTAGGGTGTCCGGCAGAGATTTGAGTTTGTGTACCAAAAGCATACTGAATTGTGTACCAAAAGTGGTCTGTTTTTTGTCCTTTACTCAGTGCAGTTCTGCATGTTGATCTCCACATTTTTATATCAAATGTTTGGTACCATTTGATAGAGAAAGTTGTTGTCTACATTTCAATACTTGGATCCTTAAATGTTACTGAGAGGGAAAAGAAATAGAAGGTAAATAGGAAATGCTTGTCAAAATCTTATGAAACAACTGTGCATTTCCCATTCAATTACAATGTCAATGGAAAAAGTACTGATTTTTAGCCATTTTTGGCCATTTTTTGAATTTTGACAGTTGATACCAATTTCAAATCACTATAAATCTTATATAATCTGAAAGAGGATACATTATGCTAACTTTTCATTGGTGGATCCCTGCATGAAAATGAAAATTGAAAAAGTAACAGTTTGATAAATGTCATTTTTTCAGGGTATCCCTGTCCATATCTATATTACAGAGCAAATGGGCAAAAAGGGGCAGAAAATTACCTTGATTTTGAGGAACTCTATCTCTTGATAGGAAAGTCAGAAAATGATGAAATGATGAAAACCTGAAGCTTGAAATAAAAAATTTCTGTGGACACCCTAGTAATAGAGGACAAAAGAAGGAAGAAGGGATGGAAGGCCGAAGAAAGAGACTTAAAGAGTGTATGAAAGAGACATAGATGATACCCAATAACCTCGCATAAGTGTGAGTGGATGACACCAATGCCTTCAAAGATATTGATGGACAATTAAAAAAATACTTCTTCTTGGTTGACTTCCTCTGTTTGCTGGAGAACTTCAATCTTTTGCTTGCAGCAGGTATACAGACATACATCAAACTCGTATTAAATGATGGGGTGCAGCCGCTTGACCTACAAATACAATTCTTTGTTCTAAAACAGGTGCGTAGCCAGGGGGGCGATGAGGGCGGTCGTCCCCCCAATGCCAACTAAAAATAAAATAAAAGCGAGAGCGAAATAACGGGGGAAGTGAGAGAAAAAAACCATAAAAAGGTACTATGAGCTGTGATATTTCTCTCAAAATTTGCTAAAACATCGTAGTTTTCACACTTTGCGCAGGAATGGGGAAACTCCCCCCTCCCTGTGCCCATCCCTGTTACATACAGTGCAGTATTGCATCCAAATAATTGAAAAGCAGTCAGGGCATCGAACTAACTTTCTGCCTAAAAAGAAAATGCTACGAGCTGTTATCTTTCTCTTACATTTGCTCAAGCGTCAGAGCTTTTGCGCTTTGTAGTCTCATCGGAACCTATCCCAGAACGAAATAGACCAAATTTTTCTAGGTCTGTCTACTTCCTTGCGTGTCTGCATGTGCAAAATGTGCATTAATCCCCCCCCCCCGACCTTTTTCCTTATCGTGGGAGGCATAGCCTTTTCTGATTCTGCATAAATTAGTTAGAAGCTGGTATTGACATATATAACAGCCATATCTTCAAAAGTTCTAGGACTTCTCTGACCCATAAGGGGCATTCCAATCTCGAGTTTATGATGTCTGTATTATAAGGATTTGTAAAATTTATGGTAGTACTCATTAAGGCCATGCCTCATGATGCCTGTGTCCCTTTCAAAGAGGAACAGACTTTTAACTAGGCAATTTGTTTTAATTATATTTTTATTTATTTATTTGGCACTTTCACATATCAAATATGCCTATTTGTAGAAAGGTACCAAACAAAAAAGAATCATAAATGCATATTTCTTAAGGCAGCGTTCTGAGTGCAGTAGTGTACTTGGGAGCTGGTATGGAATAGAAGGGCCAACTAGATAGTGAACCAAATGAACTCTGTCTGTTCTAAAGCAATTTTGCTATTTTACCCTATACTTTTGGATAAAGAAGGGCCATTCTCAAGTCCAGATAAATAGTTCATTTGAACCTAATTTTTCAGTATTTGTCCTGTAGTAGTTCTAAGTCTCTCATTTTGGATATTTGAATAACAATGTTACCCCCAACAGATGAAGGGTAATTATTTTAAATGAGAGTACATGATTTTCTTTCAGAGGTTGAAATGAGAACACAAAAGGGTCTTACTTGTTGGTATTCAAACCTACTTTTCTTGTATTTCCCTTGGAGTGCAAGATTCCACTTTTCATTGCTGTATGATGGGATTGCTCAGAACAGTTTGAAATAATTTTCCATAATTAAGTGTTCAAACATTCTTTTCTTTCAGAGGAGAAAATTGGGTCAGTCACGTGTGTGACCACTCAAAAAAGGGCATTTTTAAATGTCTCTGTAAAAAATTATGGTTGGGAAATGATTTATTCTTGTCAAAGAAAGGGAAATCTTTTTCATATAAGAAACTGGTGATAGAAAAAAAAATTAATAAAATGTCATCTGATTTTCTGGCAATGAGGCACAATTAGATGGTCACGTGTGTGACTGTTTGTTTCACTTTAAAAAGAATGGCACAGTAAAGCTTTTCATTCTTCTTGAACTCTGGCTGATTAATTCTGAAGTTACATCAAGAAACAAATAAACAATATTTGTATCAAGGAGTAACTGTAATTTGAAACAAGATTCATTAAATTCCATTTTGTTAAATATGTTTGTAAAGTTGGGTACATGTATTGTACAGTAAGAGTTAAAAATCAGTTTCCTATATGTTGTCTTCTTTTTTTTTCAGAGTGCTAGCCAGTCTGACATACGTAGAGCGTACAGACGTCTCAGTCTACAGCTCCATCCTGATAAGAACAAAGAAGAAAATGCAGAGGAGAAATTCAGACAGGTAATCCTTTTTTAAGGCATACTACACATAGTTACACGTAGGTGATTTTTACTATTTATTGGTATAAAATAATTTTGTTTGAGCAAATATTTCAGCCTATATTAATATGGACAATGTTTTTTTTTTAAATTATTATTACTATTATTCAAACCTGTTTTTCTCAAAAATTCAAATACTTTCATTCAGTTCAGCTTTTTTCAATTCCATATATAGAAACATTAATATCAACATGCAAGAAATATTTAACATAATAACTGAATACTAAGACATAATTATTACATGATTTTGCATGCAATCATTAAAATATTAAAAGATTGACAATAAAAATAGGAATTTGGTTGCTGTATAAAAACCCTAGTGGGTTTGTCATGACAGCCACCATGACAGGAAAGAGATTCACATAAACAGTAAAATTATGAATGGAATCATACAAAATGATTTATGATGAAATAATAAAAACAAAACAAAACAAAATAGAACACAGACAAAAACAAAAACATAACCGCACAACCCTAAACAAAACTGCATCGTGGAATGATATTGGTTTTGTTTACATCATTTATTACTTAATTTATTACTTAAAGCTTTTTAAATGTTTTCAAACTGATTAGTGTAAAATGCTGTCCGCAATATAGGTGAAGAGGCACCATGATATGACGAAAACATTAACATAATGCCCTAGAGAAATAGACTTATGTGGAGTGCCCCATCAAACGCTCGGGTAGAGCTTTACAGATTCATCCTCCAAGGATATCCAACTTTTCTTGCAAAGAATGCTGGGTCCATTTTGTCTTACGATGACATGTCACTGAACAAGCTTCCACCTGATTCAATACTAGACATGCATGTAGTACTTGGAAAGAATGGATTTCATTCACAATTTTGCTGTTATGGTTACCATCAGTGTCATTGGCAGGCTTGTATTTCCAGCTTCTCTCATATAGTATCCTCCTTGTGTAGTATCCTCTGAATACAGCCTATATGTGACAATCTGATGTGTACTTCATTAGAAACTTTCAAAGTCTTGACAACACTCAGAAATGCTTTAATGCTTATTTGATTTTATATGTAATAACACAACTTCCTTAAAGGGACACTCCACCAGGCAGCTGTGGGAAAGTCCAAATTGCTCTGCACCTTTAGACTGAAATTGACATATCGGTGATAGGAGAATATGCATGAAGTATCTGGCATAGTCGACAAATTTGACCATTTATGGTATCATCAGATTTCCCCATGTGAAACGACTACAAAACAGCTTGAGCTTGGAGTAGCATTCTGCATGTTGTTTGTGAATTTTTATTTATAGCCTGGCTATACCCCCATGTAAATGTACACTGGGTAGGTAGTCACAAGTTTTCAAAGAACCTTCAGGCCTTTCATTGATCAATCTGAAGGATGACTCAGTATCCCAAGGACATATCCTTATTCATTGTTATTGGCTCAAGGTTGCCATTTTTGTCAAATGTTATCTGAAAATTTCCTTGTCCACGCTTCTTGATATTATTTACCAAGTTACTGACAAGCTCTTTACTGCAATTGAAGTTGGTGGTTTGTTTATTACCTTGTGACCAGATCATCTCAAGTCTCAGCAATTGCTAAACAATACATGTGAAACTGTGCAAGACGTCCAAAACAGATTTACTTGTTGGAATTGATGGTACAAGTGAATCTGGGTGTTGTTTGTCTATCGCTGGTATGGAGACCACTCTCATTTTGTGTGCTCTGACTGTTGCATGCATGATACAAATTCCATCCATTTCTGATATTGGACTAAGTTCATTTGTGGACTCCAACATTTCGATGACAAACCTTTCATTATCTCCTGTTAGATATAATGTGTCAGTGTGCCTGTCGTTGGAAAGCTGTTGAAGGAAGCTCTTCTTATTTGTTCCAGTGTTTTTTTCTTTTCTAGGCACCTGTCCATATGCTTCCATCTATTGTGTTTTACATGTCCTCCTCAACAACAGACCTGTTCACAAAGTTATTCAAATTTATGGATGTTTCTTTCCTTGGGACCTAGTACAGAGGTATTCAATTAACCTGTTATTAATGAATGAACTACAATACTTGGAATCCAGTTTGCATATATTACTTGTTGCTATGTCTGATAAGCCTCTGACAAGGTTTCAGGCTGTCAAGATTCAAGAACAACCTTTGTTTTAAAAGTATGCATAAAATGTGAATATATTTGTGAACAGGTCTATTTGTCCCCATTCCACAACATGAAAAAAAAAATTATTTGAAGACTTCACCCTCAGCAACAATATGCAAAACCTTACCTCTCACCAAAATGATATTATGGGAGTGGTTCATTTCAGGTTTAATCATGTGTGGTTTCTTCTGTTCGTCATGGTTTAGGTCACCAGCACTCGGCTTGAATCCTAGGTTTGTGACAGTTTTCAGGACTGCATTTTTATGGGCTCTGCCATATTTGAAAACTATGAAAATACTTGCAAAATTGATGATATTCAGGAGCGCTTCAAACCTGTATTCACTTGCTGCCAGAGGCCGCTACACAATATTCTCTTCTAATTCAACATAATTATGAGAAAATGCTGCAGGATCTATTTTCTCACTTTTTTGCCTTACACTTAAAATTCTGCTGGACTTCTCTGTGGATGTTTAGAAAAGGAGTTGGTTTAGCCAGCACTGCATCAATTTTCTGTATCCTGAACATGTTCTGATACCACTAGCTATCAGCACTTCACAGGACATCCTTCCTTGCAATATTCACAAATTCCACTGAGCTGATATCTTCTTCCAGGGATTTGTAATACTAATAATACATTACATAATACATTTCCATGCGCTTTACATTAGATAAATAATAATCAAAATAATAATCAAAATAATACATATTTGTACTACTAACGTTACTGTAATATTAAGAATATTTGACTTTGACACATAAATTAAAGAATACTTAAGTTTATAATACAAAAGTACAACCACGGTATTCAGAATATTATACATTCAAAATTACGTCTGAACATTTCTATTACATTATATTAGTTCTACAATACTAATAAAATCTTTTTTTAAAATCCGTTATAATTACAATTGTAATACGAAGAATACTATTATTGAGGTTACAGAGTACATAGAAAATTAAGTATAGTGATTTCAACTGAATATGTCTCTCTTGTTCTCTGAACCACTTCGTGGCATAGAATTCATCATTATTAGTCATTATAAGCCATTAGTGTGTTGCCTACTACTACTACTAATAATAATAAATTTCATTTATAAAGCGCCTTTTCATCAGATACAAAGCGCATGTAACAGATAAACAAAGAAGACAGTATCATATGAATATCATTACGTAAGTACAAACAAAGAGAACTATTCAGAAAAAAAAAAGAAGAAGACGATTAGAAGAGGTGTGTTTTCAGACACTTCTTAAATGATGTGAGAGTTTGACAATTCTTAATTGCAGAAGGTAGGGAGTTCCCGGTTTTGGGAGCGATAATTGAAAAAGCCCTATCACCTATGTAGTACTAGTACTACTGCATGAAGGTAACCTTTCAGACTCATAAAAAAAAAAGTTTGGTGTTTGAGATGAATGAAGTAGGGTTTTAGAATCACCAGAGAAACTGTGTTTGTTCTTTACACTCCCTTGACCTGGGAAAATTCTTTGCCATTTATTTGAAGTAAACCAAATATTAGAATTATTTGCATCACACTCACAGTCACAATCATTTTTTTAGACAAATCTTGGATGACATTTCAGACGACTTGAAAGGTAAAGTAGGTGACTTAAAAGGTGTGGAGTTTGCAACTTGGCTTTGAAAATTGGTTGTTCCAGATCTGAGGAACTGCTCTGGTGTGTCTTTGCTAGAGGGCAAGTGGAATGAGGATAACTTTGTGAATTTCCTCTCTGGAGTGAGTTGTGGGCTGTTTTTTTTTTTTGTTTGTTTGTTTTTGTTTTTGTTTTGAAGAGAGAGAAACCTCTCTTGTCTTTTCAGGGCTAGAGGGGACCGGCCTGTGTCATTTTGCACTGAAGATGCAGGGAAATGTGCTGCTGGGCATATGCTGAGGAATAGCCTTTGTCATAAGATGTGCTAAGGAATGGCCTTTGTCATAAGATATGCTGAGGAATGGCCTTTGTCATAAGATGTGCTGAGGAATGGCCTTTGTCAATTTGCTCTGGTGGCTAGACTTAGAGATAAAATCTGATCTCTCAACCCAATGGGTTCCTTGTAGTAAGAAATTCATTGAATGGTATAATAAGTATAGCATGTCAGCTTGGCCAAAGCCAGGTTAGATTTTGAAAGCAGTTTGGATGTGCATAGAGATATTGTGTCATGTGATGTGTGCTATTTAAAAACAGAATATTATAATTCTATAATATTTTATTGTTTCTTTCTTTAAACAGTGCAATGTGAACAAACTTCAAATCTGTACATCTCCAATCTGTTAATTGGGCTGTCCCTTGTAGCTGAATCATTGTCCAAATTACTAATCATGTTTCTTCAATTGTCTTTCAAATCAAGAGATTGAGCATGTAAAGATTTCACCATGGTGCTTATGTCATGTCTATAACAAGGCATTCTCTCCACCCATGTGTATAGTAATTTGGTTACCAGGTAAGAAGAACTTTTTGTTAGTGCTTTGAGCACTGTAAAGTTACCTAATGTAAAGCCATAGTAAATCAGAAGAATTATAAATGAAGCCACTACAAATGTTGATATCAGGTTTATTTCAATATCTTCTTAATTTTCTGTAGTTAGTTGCTGTAGCAGAAGTACTCAAAGATGAAGAGAAGAGAAAGAGGTGAGTTTCTTGAAGATGTTATTTAACCATTTGTATATTGGATGGAAATAGAAAGCTTGTTAAAGGTACTTCATCACTTTTGCAGCCCTAAATTTTGAAGTTGTGTGAGAATGCAGTAAATCACAAAAGAATTACAATTATAAAACTTGTGGAAATGTGAAAAGGATTATAATTTGCTTTTAAGTAAGTAATATACAACAAGTTGGTAACACTTTATATATTTCGACCTAAAAAAAAAAAAAAGCGTAATTCTTAAAAATTATTTTTGACCGTTACTGGTACATGTACTTGCGTTGATTTCTGAACAACTCCCATTGGACGAAAGCAAGATTTCCATTTCTTACTAAAGGGTTAAAGAACTTGTGACCTTGAAATTTTCACAGTATAAGGAATATCAAAAGATTTTAATTCATTTTGGTAGGAATGAAATTGCTTCAAAGAAATGCATTGGTTCTTTTTATAGGGCATTATATAAGAGTCTTAAATTTAATTATTAATATTTTGATGATGTGCTTGATGTTCAGGTATGATGAGGTCCTGGAGCATGGCTTACCAGACTGGAGACAGCCAGTGTTCTACTACAGGAGAGTCCGCAAGATGGGTCTCCTGGAACTCAGTCTCTTGCTCTCAGCCATCTTGACAGTTGGTCATTACTTGGTCATTTGGTCCATGTACTTTGAGAGGAAGCTGGAATTGGTGAGATTTTGTCAAATGTTTTATGTTTCAAAATTAAGGCTTTAAATTATAAAGGTTATGGATTTGAAATTACATGTATTTCAAATACTTATACATGTATTTCAAATAAAGAGATGATTAATCTAAGTATACTTTTGCACCAAGATATGCTGAAGCCTTCCGTTTGGCTCTTGTTTGTGTTGTAAGTGTAAAATGCACGAATAAACACAAAAAGCAAGATAATAGACCAAAGTTTTTATTTATATTGTACGATTTCAGCTTTCCATTCATTTTTGTATTTTACTCTCATGAGTGTAACTTGGAAAATCTGAGTATATTTTTGTTAAAGCTATTTCATTTTACTTCTGTTTCGATTCTCCAGGAAGCCTTGATCAAGCCTAAGAGAGAGAAGAAAGGCAAGAAGGCAAACAAACAAGCTGCCAACCAGCCAACCACTGAGCAGATCACACAGTCCCTTCTCCAGGATCCCACTCTGATCCAGAAGCCTTCCCTTGCTGACATCCTCCCCTGGAAGATGGCCTGCCTGACCCTAGCCATCATCCGTAGCCTTCCAGCTACCTACAGGAGCATCCTGGAGCACTGGAGAGCCAGGAGAATAGAGGCTGAGGAGGAGATTGATGAAGAAGATGATGAGGGAGAGGAGAGCAGCAGGAGGAAGGAGCAAGGTCCAAGGGAGAAACAGAGACTGGATCCAGCAATGTATGATTACGATCGATCCGCTAGTGCCTCGGTCACAATGAAGACTGGTGGAGAGGGGAACGATGTGAACGGCGGTCTTGGAGCTGATGGCAGAGGTGACTCAGATAAAACACAGGTAGCGCCTTGTTCACATATGCTACGGTAAACCTCCTAAAGAGGAAAAACCTGCATTACTCCATGATCTCTTTGATGTATGTTGCAATATTCAGATTTGTGATGCATACTACTCCAATGTGATTTTATATTGCCCTTAGCCTCACAAAATTATTAAAGCTCCTGAACAGCAGTCTTGGAGCTAATGGCAGGGGTGACTCAGATAAAACACAGGTAGAGCCTTGTTCACATATGCTGCAGTAGAGGAAAAACCTGCGGTACTCTATAATCTCTTTGATGTATGTTGCAATATTCAGATTTGTGACGCACACTACTCTCGTGTGATTTTATATTGCCCTCAGCCACACAAAATTATAAAAGCTCCTGAACATGGTAGAAAATTGAAGTAATCATTCCTTAGTTAAGAGTGAAATTATTGCATTCAAGAGATTTTAAGTAGTAGTTTTTCAAAGAATAGCTTTAAATAAAGACATACTAAAGTTTAGAGCTGTTTTCAGTTTTGTAGTACCAATCTTCTCTTTATTACCTTTTAATAGACAAGTTTTGAATGGTCAGCATCAGAGGTGTCCAGTCTAGTGAAAGCAATGTCTAAATATCCGGGAGGAACAACTGATAGATGGATCAAAATAGCTGAGGAGATCAAGAAACCAGTCGAAGTGGTAAGAATTCAACTGTTCTCTTTCTGGTAGATAATTATAAATCTGTGTTACTTATGACTTGCATCTATCTTTTAAACTGGTTATAGACTAATGATGATCTATTAGTAATTTTGGGAGGAGTTGTCAGAGGAGTTTAAAATCAGTAGATCGTGAATGATTTATCATCTCAGAAGATAATGGTACGTCAACTTTTACCGGCAATGCAACATTTGCTTAAGGTTTAATTTTTTTAAAATTTATGTGTAGGGTTCCTTTAATGTGTATTAAAGGAACCTGTACATAAAGACCACCTGCTCATAAAGACCACTCTTCTTGTCTCCCTTGAGCAGTCTTTGTATACAGGTTTCACTGTAGTGGGAATTTGACTGATATTAGGATTTTGAAGTGAGGAGCAGTTGTCATTGGGCAGGTAGAAATAAAAACTTGTATATCCTGCATACAGAGGATAAATTGATTAATGTGAGTCCTCCTTCTCGTGTGGAACTAGACATCATGATTTTCAAGTTCATTAAACTAAACATCTAATCTCTAACCAGACAATACATTTTGTATGGAGAGAATTTACCTGAAACTTTTTTTCATTTTAGTTTTCAAAATAAGTAAAAGCGTCATGAGAAATCTCAAACATGTCCTTCTGCAATGAAGTGCATTATGCCTAAATTGAGGATTTATAATTTATTCCAAACATTCTTTTCATGCAGGTTACCAAGAAAGCAAAACAGCTGAAAAGTCAAAAATTTGCAACAAATGTTGATGTTGCTGCACAAGGTAAGGTTACATGCTTGGATTTTACTTTGAATACATATTAGAGTATGATATCACAACAGTGCTTTGATTTACTTAGATCATTTCAGCAGATTGTAGATACCTCAAGAACATGTGTTATTTTGAATTAATATTTGATCAGTTTATGGAGGTTGTGCGCAGTCCTGGCATGCTCAGTGTGAATTCTGCTTAGAGAAGTACATTGTTGTTGGCCTAGGTTAAAACCGGATGGAATGGTGGATGGATCTATGACAATGCCGTTGTTGGAGTAGCTTATGCTTTCGAAGTGTCAGAACTTGAGGATACCCTTAAATTATCTATTGTCCATAAAAACTCCTGTGTCAAACTTGTGATTTATGCAGGTATCACTGGAGGTATTCAACACACAATAGCCAGCAAAAAAGGTGGATTGGGAATGACCGATGACATCATAACCCATTCAACCAATGAGACGGATTTGGACAAGTCTCATGAATATTCATCAGATCCTGGATCGAGAAGAAATAAATCGGCTAAATCAGTGAAGACAAAAGATAGAACTCTTATGATTGCTGCTGAAGCACAAAGTAGTGACCATACAGGAAATCTTCAAAATGATGCAAGTGTCAGCAATAAAGTCTTACAAAACAGAGAAGTGGGTGAGTAAATTGAATTCTATTTATACTATTAGACTATCTGGTTTTCTCTCTCTCTCTCTTTCTCTGTCTGAGTTTATTGAGCCAACCCCATCCCTCCAACCTGACTCTGACTGAATTATAAAAATTGTGATAGGATTAAATTTGAAAAGTTACAAACATATATAAATTCTTCCCAATGGGGGTGCAGAATTGTCTTTAGATGCTCTGCAGAATACATGTAGTTTATGCCATGTGGTCAATACACGACACAGAATATAAAGACTAGCCTTTAGATTAGAATGATTTTATTGATTTAAGTTTACAAACTTTGAAATGATATCCTTCATTGATGGGATTAATAAGGATGATTATTTTTAATCAGTTCATTTTTGTTACTAGTATTATTACTTTCTATTTTATTGTTATTAAATTATCATCATCATTATCATCATTTTCATCATTTTCATTTTCATCATCATCATCATCATCATTGTTATCATCATCATCATCATCATCATCATCATCATCATCATCATTATCATCATCACTATCATCATCATCATCATCATCTTTATCATCATCATTAGCATTGTTATAATTATCTCCATCTCATTCGTCAGATGAGCTAGTCCATTCTGGTGTGGAGAGTTGTGCATGGACCCAGCGCCAGCAGAAGATCTTAGAGAAAGCCATGCAGGTCTACCCCAGAGGTGTGGATGACAGGTGGGATAAGATTGCTGATAGTGTACCTGGCAAAACAAAGGTTAGTTCATCATCATCATCATCAGTAGTGATTTGTCACATGACAGGTTTAGTGACCCAATCAATTTCTGTGACAAATGTCTCTTTTTTGTATTAGCATGCACATGTCTTTTGTCGACGTCGGTGAAATCACTGTTTTTTTCATCTCCCAAGTTTAGATGGTAAACAATAAATGAAATTCAAGTGCTATGATCTTCAGAAATCCATTTTATTAAGTCCATAACATACTACTCCACATTCTACAATTAAATCATTAAAGAACCCGTCATAAGCAATCATGGCACGCCATAAACACACTAATAAAATATGCAAGTCAGTCAAAGAAGGAGATGAATTTGTCCCTTATTGGAAGCATGCAGAAATCAATTTAAGTCTTTTTTATAGACAGTTTAGAAGTCAGAAAATAGAAGTTTGTAAAATGTTGAAAATTCAGAATGAGATAAATTTGTCAAAGAATAAAAACAAGTATGTTATAGAATAGGTCCAGTCTTTATGCTATCAAAAATGTGTCAGTCAGTGATAGAATATGAGTTACTCCACATATCGCTATTAATTTCAACAGTGGAATGAAGTAAGTTTACACTCAATCAAAAGTGTTTAAAGCCAGCAATACATTGTCAATGATGTGACTTTTCCCTTTAATCTTTACTTGTTTCAAATCACAGGAGGAATGTATAGTCCGCTACAAGGAACTAGTGGAGGTGGTAAAAAGGAGAAAGCAAATTACATCAGCTCAAAGATGATGATGGTTCAAGAAATGCCTTTCAACTCACATTAGCTTATTACATTTAGTTTTTCTTTTTCTTTGCAATGACTAACAACTTGTTAAAATTATTGAATAGTTGAATTTTTTTCTTGATTGCGCAAGTCCATACAATTTTTACTAAAGCTATAGAGTAAAGTATTTCTGCTTTTCTATGCCTCCACCCACTGGAGGTGGTGCGGGACGCATGATGTTTTGGGATTGTCCATCCATCCGTCCTGCTTTCTGAAATTTCAGGTGTTGGCCTTGTTCTCGCGATATCTCAAGAAGCATTATAGCTGTGAGTTACGAGTGGGTATCAAAGTATTAAGACGACTTGATTAGATTTACGTTCAGTCGGTCAAAGGCCAAAGGTCATAGAAGTCAATATGCATGAAATTAAAGATTTGTTAGTTTTGTTATCCCCGTATCTCAACCATTTTGTATGCATGACTAGGACAAGATAAAGTCATCAGACTTTGGGGTGTAAGGTTTAAGGTCAAAGAGGTCAATTAACAAGTAATTGTAGGCTTTTTCTTCTGGTCATTTATAATATTTCAAGAACACTTTTAGCCACAAACTTAACTGAATTAGATGGAGGGATATAGGCTTTTGTGTAGGAGACGCAGTCGCATTCATCTTGATTTTGGTTTTAATATCAGTATCATCTGTCCATTCTATACTTAATCACTGGGTTATGAGGTATAAAAAACAAAATCATATGAATGCTTTTTATTATGTATATATAAAAAGTGTAATATATTATCTGAAAATGCAGCTTTTTAGTTACTGGTACTCCAAGCGCAAACCATCCTCAAGACTTTTTCTCACAATTAGAAAAAGTGCCCCAATCAACTAACAAGCATGTTCATTGCGCATGTATGTAAGGGAAGTTTGTGTTTGGCTAGGGCAATGGAAAACCTGTGTATGAGGTCAGTGAAAAGGTAACTTGATATGAAAATGCAAGTGTTTGTTATTTTGCCAATATTTTTCAAAGTGCCTTATTCATAGCTCACAAGACTAGTTAGGAAATAAAAAAATGGAGAAAAAAAATCATTAGACTTTAAATTACCTTTCTACGACCAACGATATTTGTAATTTGCTGAAAATATAAAAATAGCCCTCTTCCTGAATGTTATGTAGAAGGAATAGATTTATAGGAAATTGTCTCTAATAACATGTTTTGGGGCACTAATTTGGTAAAACTCATTCCTACTTTTTAAAATTTGTGTTCAAAAGTTACCAATTGTATATTATCTACGCATAATTATTCATACCATAATAATTCTTTATCATATTTCCCACAAATTTCAGGTGGCGTGATTCTGGTAGTTTGCAGCTTTTTATAAACTTGATGGCCCGTATTCTCGAAAGGCACCCAACTTAAGCCCCCGCCTAAGTGTGTAGATTTAGGCCACTGAATTATGGAGAGCCAAATGTCATCCTTTTCTAATCCTACAAAATTACCATAGTTCTGGGACTAAATACAAATACAAAAACTAACACAATAGAATTGATTTCGGGGGGGGGGGGGGGGGGGGGGGGGTCATCATGTGTCTTGTCAGTGAATTTAACCAACAAATTTGCCCCCAGCCAATCAGATGGAAGGATTTTAGTAGCTTATAACAGTTATTGCAACTTGTCATTGATGACAAGTTTTATGAAATAGGGCCCTGATGCTCATTTTATGCAACAGAAAATAATTTTGTTTCTTTATTTTGTTACATAAATATAGTACTTTATAGTTATTTCTTAGGGGTTGATGAATGGCCTTCCATAAATCAGTGGCCTAAGTTAAGCTAGGCTTAACATAGGCCACTTTCGAGAATATGGGCCGATATCTTTGCTATAAAAATTGATTTATGGTTGGTCAAATATACATCACTGTACATGTGTAGTTGATTTCTCACTTCGACAGAGTGTGGATGTAAAATACAAATTGAAATTATTTTTTAAAATGCCGTCACTGTCAGTAATACTTTAATTCATAATTGTCACAAGCAATTAAAAACCTCTTGTAATGAGATAATACATATCCTAAAACATGATATATAGGGACCTCCGGTAAAAGGACACGTTGGAAGAGCTTTTTGACATACCTTTCCCCCGTAATGATGCACACCCTTTCTAACTCTTTTTCTTCATGATAAAGGGAGAGAAAAAAAAGGTCTGCATCATAACAACTGAGGAAAAAAGATTTCTTATGAGGCTGTTTCATGTTTTCTCCCTATACATTGCAATATCTCTGTTCACCATTTGTGGCACTTCTACACATAATTTTCTTTTTTCTCCTCAATCTTGTTCTGTTTTCTCTTCCTGAATGTTGTTCAGTTTTCTTCCGCTCAGGCAGTTTTCCGTTAGTCATACATACATCGCCTGTCTTGCCACACCTATTTATCTCCTAAATGTAATGTGATGTCAGAGATGGTGAATTAATTGTAGACAAACAAATAAAGAAGACTGTATTTTCATACTTGAATATTCTACTGTCTTGTGTGAAGTTTTCTTGTTTCATGTACATGTATAACAACTTTTTAAAGTGATATGGTAACTTTGTAGAGGCTTGATAAAATCTGACCTGCCCCTTGCCTTACATGCTATCAGTGTATGTAATATGGTGTAAAAATGAAGCCCAGGAAAAAAAAAGCACTTCAGAATCATCATGTGTTTCACAAAAATGAACATATGCAAGTGACCAGAAATGCCAGACTCATTTTCCCCCATAGACTCAGTGTTAGACTAAAGTGTATGGCCATATGCTTTCGTAAATGGGAGTATTCAGTCATAGATATCTTAATAATAGCATTATATATTTGAAAATCTTTCTATGCCTGACTATTTATTTATCCTTCTGAACATCATTATACAAGACAGATATCAAAATTCAACAATTTATTAAATCAGGCCTCCACAAAGTTACCGAATCCCTTTAAGTCGGTACTAAAGTTTCCACATTGTAGAGTTGACAAGTACAACAGATTTTTCAAAGTTTGGAATACTTCTCCAAATAACAAATGTATCTTTTATTTTTCCACACCTATATGTATTAGCCCCTGCTGAATGGTCAAATGCATTGCAGTTGTCTTTTTTTTAAGGGAAAGTCAACCTGTGATATTGATTTAAATAAAAAAGAAGAAAAATTGGTTTAAGGCGCTTGAGTGGAGATGCGGGGATCAGTCGTTCGATCCCCTGCACAACACTTACATGTATGCCCTTGAGCAAGGCATTTTATCTACATTGCTCTTTTATTGTACATCAAATAAATGAAGTGCTATAGGCATATTGATACCAGCATGTGCATGTTTAAAAAAAAAAAAAAAAGAAAAATGAGAAAAACAGATAAAGGTTCGAGCAAAATCCGATAACAAGAAAGTTATGAATTTTTGAAGTTGTAATCGATCAAACGCAAATTGGCAACTCCGTGAGGTATCTTGCGAGCTCCTCTCTTATTTGCTAAGTACAGAAAATTTCATAAATTTTAATTTTCATGTTTTTTTTTATGAAGGAATAGATTTGTTTCATACAGAATTTGTATAAAAACATATGAGCAATGATTATATGTAAGGTACATATATGTTTGAATATTTTCTTTAGAGAAAAATGAAAATGATTTTTTGGGTACAGGGCAAATGGGAGAGGAGCTTGCAAGATACGTCACGGAGTTGCCAATTTGTATTTGATTGATTACAACTTCAAAAATAATTTTCTTATCGTATTTTGCTCAAACCTTCACCGATCTGTTTCTATAGTTTTCCCGCTTCTTTTAAAGCCAACTTGTAATCAGGGTGGACTTTCCCTTTAAGTTTGTAAGACACCATATACCATGGCAGAGGGGGCTTAAAACATTATACAGTGGAATCTCATTATAACGAGGTCCTTGGGACCAGAGAAATTACCTCTTTATATCGAAACCTTGTTATATCAGGGCCAAAATACAATAGAATACAAAGAGATGGGACCAGGAAAATCACCTTGTTATAACGAGAGTTTGTTATATCAGTGCTCTTTATAACGAGGTTCCACTGTATAATGGTATGTGGGCAACCATAGAAAAATAATACGAGACTTGTTGCAAATGTTAAACAGAATTATAAAAGGGAAGGTTCAGTTCTGGGAAAGATGAAAAATAATTTGTGAGCTTTCTCATTCCTTTTATGTCAGTTTGGAAAACATCGTAGTAAGAAATGTCCCCTGAAAAGAATCTTTTCAAATGCCCTTATATTCGAAATACGACGAAAAATAGCTGAAGTGTTTGGGCCATACTTTAATGCCACATCTGTATGCAGTCCCATATACCCATTTCTGTGTGCGGTGCATGTGCTTTTTAGCAAGTTTGGGTTTATTTTTTATCATTTTGATGATTCCAAAACTTCACAGTATACATCAATCCTTATTTAAGCATGATTAACCTTTCCCAATTGCTTCCTTCAAGTTTCTTTCACAATGTAATCACATGACCAGAACTCAACTTTATTAAACTTTGTTATTAAAGTTTATGTGTATTTCTTGGCCAAAGTTTTATAACTGCTATACAACTGAGAAATCAAGAACACACAATATGACACACAATGTGACTTGAAGTATACAATTTTTGATCCATAATTTATTCCCAGTTAAATGTATAAAACCGTAACATTTTCTCTTGCTAGGCGCTAACAAAAATCACACATTCCAAATACATCTCCGAACCTATACAAGCGTATCCAATTACACTTGAATACCCATTTTAATGTACAAGTATTTTCAACAATTAACAAATGGAAAGATACAAACATACAAACACTTCATTGTACATACATAAATATTTACAGCATACATGGTCATTGACAATCAGTGGTAAGAGCTATGCCACCCTATATGTGATGGTATCATTCTCTCCAAAACAAAGACATAATACGTGTACATATGGCTAGACAATACAATAATTTTCACAATACAGCCCAGTGAGGCATGCAAACGACGAGATATCAACATATTAAATTATTGGGGACATCTACAGTGCGTCCCAGACAAAAAACCGAAACCCTAAAACAAAACGTCATTGTGACCAAACTATGTGCTGTAAGATCGTAATTATCCATTTTACATAAAGTAGAAGTATTTTGCTTTCTAATTATACTTTGATGGCATTCCTACATACATGCTTCACCGAGCCACATCATTTTGAAATTGACAGGTAAAAACCCACTTGCGCTGGATTTGGGTGAAACCGGGAAAACGTTAGGATCACATGCAAACATGACCAGAAGGAATTATAAATGTTAAAACTCATGAAAATATTGGTTTCATTTGCTTCTTTGAATAATTAGGGTAAGGATGATTTCCTCATCATAATATAATAAATAAATGATTGTCGACTTTTTGTTGATGGTGGGGGATCTGGGGGTAAATTTAGGGCTTATATTTATACTGAAATGGTACCTGCAATTATGAACATTGATTTTTACATTGTTCATAACTGCAACTTCTTAAAAGAACAAAGCAGACAGCAAGGTGATATTTTCATTAGAAAGACTGAGAGTAAGGGGCACCTTTGATTGTCATCAAATGGTAAAGTATTGATACAGGGTACGTAAGGCAGGATAAATATCAGATTATGGCAATTTTCCACCTCAGGATGGGGACCTTTTGCATCACGTCACTTATTCATCGCTAGATGGATATTTATTGATTTGGGAAAATCCGAGAGTGTACGCCCTTGCTACCCTTGGTAATTGACATTACCCCTTGTTTTATGAAAATTCTGATTGAATGCCTATCATCACACAATATGAATATGTTGTATCATGTCTTTCAAAGCTGACATTTCCCTTAAGCATGTCATGTCATACATGTTCGCATGTGATACTTATCACGGATTTACCAAAATTTGGCAATAATGGATTTTTACATGAACTATTATAAAAAGAAATACAATACAGAGAAAAATCACTGTAACAAGGACCTTAGGACCATGGAAATTACCTTGTTATATCAGGAGACTCCTTATATCAGGTTAAAAAATCTAAAGAACAAAGACCTATGACCATTTTTAATAAAATGTTGCTGTGTGAAAAATGTATCTATTAATGCCCTCAATGTATCATTCGAAAGCATATTAATGCTAGTTCAAACAAAGTGTATTCATACACCTCATAGTTTGTCCACAATAAGCCTTTAGTTTAGGGTTTTGTCTTTTTTCTGGGACGCACTGTAGACTGGACATAGGCCAAAATGAATTAACCCTCTCGAGATAACTGACCACATTTTGTGGTTTGGCTCATTCAGAGCTCTAAAAAGTATACCAGATGCATGAGTAGAAAGAGATAGACTGTGTCCATTTTGTTGAATGACCATATTGCGTTTGATGCCAGGAATTTTAAAAAGGAGAATAAGCTTTAAAATCCTTAAATTGGTAACATTTTGAGAGGTTCAAAATCATTGTTTTTTAATCAAAATTGGCAATTTTTTCAACTTTTTGACAAAGTTCTGAACCATGTACAATGTATGTTGATTTCAAAGACATTACATTTTATTAGAACCATGTAGCATGCACTTAAATGAATATATTATTGTTGCCAATTTGAAGAAGAAAATGCGATCAATTTAGCCATTAAAAAATTCCTGTCATGGAAAGGTTAACTGTGTTTCAGTATCCTCGACCTTCTTGTAGGATGGTCAACGAGAACAAATTTTGTAGTGTCTTGGGTCTTCAGTCTAGTGGACTGTTGGTCAGCTAGACTGTAGCGAGTTACACACAACATTCTTCCATTATGGATTCATGTGCATCACAAACATTCTAATGGTTGAAAGTACAGTGGAAAGTCACTATAACAAGGTCCTTGGGACCAACAAAATTACCTTGTTATATCAGGAATCTTCTTTGGGTTAAGAAAATGAAGGAAAACATAAACCCCTCACATGGAACCCAACTTGGAGTTGGGTTCTGCACAGGCCATTATTCTATGCGAGTGCGTACGGGTGCATCAACTAGTCTCCTCACAAGTTGCTGTTTGTTTCTTGGGAGTATATTTCAACTTGCAATATATCTTTATAGAATCAACATTTGAAGCTCAAATTTCGAATATGGCACAGCAACATGGAACCCCTAATATACAGAGCAAAATATTTGTTGGTGATTGGTACACTTTAAGGCTGACCAAGGGACACTGAACTTTTGGCAACTTATCTGATAGCAAAAGCTAAAGTCCATAATAAAAATGCAGCATCAATGTAGTCCTTAAGTAAAAATACAAAAAATCAAAATAGTCCACGTAACTATTATCTGTGCCAGAAAGCTCAAGTGTGACACAAATACAACTTATAAATTTGTGGGTAATTTTAGATGTTTAATGGGAGATTGGAGTTTTAGAAAGTAATATTAAGCATCATTTTGGAAGTTGCCTATATCCAATGGTTAACACACTTTCTCATTATGGTATATTTATTGCTTGGGAAGGGGGGGGGGGGCTGGCCATGTGCACAAAAGCAATGAAAAACAATAAAGTCACTGAATTGATCAAACAAACAGGTTTACAGATTGAGCATGTACATGTAAGCAAACAAAATTATAAAAAGACCTCCTTGTAACATAATAGGTAAGCTGAGCACCAAGCTATAGATTTGAACATGCAGAAGTAACTTCCTCATTCAGAAATACTGGAATGCTAAATTTTGTTTCGATACAGAAATGATGACAAAAAAAAGAAGGTAGAAATAGAAAAAGAGTTCCAATTAAATTTGGCACAGCCTAGATACAAAAATAAACATACTCTGAAAATTAGAACAAATTATACATAATCTGAAATAAATACAATCTAATAAAACATGCAAGAGCATACAAAATTAATCATTTTTTTTTCTTGGTTGCCGCAACAGTGATGGTTCTATTTAACATTTTGAAATGGTGGTGGAAGTAGCAGAATTTGTAATATTAATTTGTCTTAGAATGCAAGAGGATGGTCAACGATGAGTAAGGGAAAAGTTAATGTTAAGATAATCATTCAGAGATATATTATACCTGGAGCAAAAAAAAATTCAAAGGAAGTCTATACACTTATCATCACCATACATGAATAGTCTTGCTTTCCATGAACTTTCTACTTCATGTTGTATTTTAAACAATTATTTTCAAAAGGCAAATAGTGCCTCTGAGCAACATTTTCCAAATAACTTTAATTACGAAAAGAAATACAATACAGTGGAAACTCACTATAACAAGGACCTTAGGACCATGGAAATTACCTTGTTATATCAGGAATCTCCTAATATCAGGGTATAATAACAAAACAACATAAACACCTGGGACCAGAAAATTACCTTGTTATATCAGGATTCTCTTTATATCGGAGCTCTTTATAGCAAGTTTCCACAGTATATAGTTGTTGAAATATGATGGTAAAAATTTATTTTCAGAGCAGTATTAAAATCGCAATTTCATTTTAAATTTAGTCAAACCTATCTGTTGTTTTTATTGTCTCCCTTGAGCAGTCTTTCTCGATTTGCCTGCCCTAGCAACAATATATGGTTAGACCAGTACATACAAAGACAATTAACCTGCAAATTAAATATGCTGTGGTAAACTGCCTAAAAAAAAAACTGCAGGTGTTTTTTTTTAAGTGTAGTGCTTCAAATATCCGTATCTTATAAACACTAAGGAGTGAGTACGCCTAGGATCTTTGTTGAATCATGCATCCTCACTTGCCATATGTAATAATACACATAAAACCGTCAGTTTTTTGTGGTAGTTTACTGCAGCATATGTGAACGAGCCTTTAGACCACAATTTTTTTGTTCTCCCCTCGAGCAATCTTTAACTAGAAACCCTGTAAGTCAATCAGTCTTCCAATACAGGTTTGACTTTAAATTTTCCTTGTATATCATTATCATTTTTCACTTATAATATACCCAGGGGGGCATGTCTCATTGAGACCTGTACATCATCCGTGTAAATCACTTTCTGAAAAGCACCCTAAACAGGGACAGCAGTAGTAGTTTTGATACCATAAACAGGGAAACCTGTCTAACATCTATGATTTTTATACCCCTTTCTGTGGATCTTCTTCTTATCACCTCTGAACTTGATACCCTTTTTCTTGATTTTTGCTGTTTTTGATACCCTAAACGCATAACCTGGGTTACGCACCTAATGCTGAAAAAGTACCCTTTTAATCCATTTATTGTATGTGAGTGATGTACAAGTCTCAATGAGACATCGACTCCCCCCCCCCCCCCCTGAATAATATATCATCAAGAGCTGTGTCAGAGTTCCAATAACAATTAGCTCCCTATATGGTTGGTTCCTTAAAACCATACTTAATCTACTGTATAATACTCTGGCATTGGCCAATCACAAATGAGCTACCCACCGTACAGCACCTGGGCTCCGTTTCATAAAACTTGTCATCAGTAACAACTGCCACATTTCTATGACAAATTTGCTCTCAGCAAATCAGATGCAAGGAATTCAGTAGCTTGTAACAGTTACTGCAACTTGTTATTGATGACAAGTTTTATGGAATAGGGCCCTGAAATGGCATTTCTCAGGGGAAAAAAGATCAATGTAGCACCGCTTACTCCAAAACATTCAATTAGTTTCAGACTTTAAATGGTTTATGATCAACAAAGTCATGTTGTTCCTGCCTGAACATTTTACATTTTTTCTAGGACATCTTAAAATGTTTACTTAACACTTCTGTTAACAATTCATTTCCAGAACAAAAATTTGTTTTCATCTTTGTTGAGTTAAACCAACACTGCAATTTACATGTTATTACTATTAAGTCATACATACAGGACTCTAAAGCGACTTTAATGTTTGACAGTCATATAGATGAAACATTTGAAAACCCTTAACCCTTTCAAGACAATTGACCATATTTTGTGGTTTGGCTCAATACCTTTAATTCAGAGCTCTAAGAAATATACCAAATGCATGAGTAGAAAGAGCAAAAATTTCTGCGCACACTATCTCCATTTTTGTTGCATGACCATGGCCCTCTCGCATAAAGAGTTGTGATTAAACGCAACTCAAAAAATTAAACACAATTTGATTTTCAACCAATCAGGATCGAGTATTTGGGACTCGCGTTTAATTTTTCGAGTTGCGATTAAACGCAACTTTTTATGCAAGAGGGCCTATATTGTGTCTGATGCCAGGAATTTTAAAAACAAGAACAAGCTTTAAAATCTCTAATTGTGGCAACACAATGAGAGGTTCAAAATCACTCTTTTATCAAAACTGGCAATTTTTTCAACTTTTAGACAAGATTCTTAACCATGTTATATTGGTTTCAAAGAAATTACAACTTATTAGAACTAAAAGAAAAATACATGTATTATTATTGCCAACTTGAAGAACAAAATATGATCAATTTAGCCCTTGAATAATTCCTGTCCTGAAAGGTGGTGTGTTGCTCTTGCAGGGATATATATGCACCTGTCTAAACACAATGTCAAGCAGAAGAAAATGCTGTTTTTATAACTTCCCCCAGAATATATAGGTAGAAAAGGGCTCCCCACGCAATCATATTAATCTTCAGATTTAAAAAGTGAATTAGCAGAAGGTCGTCACATATGCTATACAAATGAAACAGCACTAATGCGCTTGCATGTGTTACAGTCTCTCACAGATTGCCAGGGTTAATTCCAGAGAATGGCTTTATCAGTTTTTAATTCTTGATGGAAACTTTACAGCCCCTGACACAAGAAGATTCTGCATGTTATTGGTTTCAAATTTCAAGTTATTTAATTTTTGGAAAAAGGACACGGAACCTTTAATTGAATAATTTTTAAAACATGGGAACCATTTGCTGCTGTAAAACTATCACTCCTTATCTTGATTGAATTCAAACTTCATCTGAAAATAAGTTCACAGCATACACAGATTTTGGGATCATTATCGCTGACTGTCAAATTGGTCAAATTTGGTAAAAACCCAATAGTAAACCTGATTTCAGTATCAATTTCTTCACCATTACCTACATTTAACTATTGCTATACACAGTACACATATCAAATCAAATCAGAATTAAAATTTGCATAAAGCAATCTGAACACTGCTTAGTATAAAAGTACAAAAACATTGGTCAACAATTCGCTATCATTTGAATTCAATTTTTTCAAAGCGCATCACATAAAATGCCAACACCTGATTCCAATTCTTAAAACGATTATCTTACACATTGCAGTAGAATTGACTACACTAGTTTACAGACATTCATATAACACCATAATATTCAATACTATACAATATGCACAATTTTATGAGGTAATAGTATAAAAAGTTTTCAATACTATTTCAACAATCAATATAAAACAGTATGTACATGGCAAAACAAGGGGAAAAAGAACAATGCAAAACCTAAATATTTCTCAATCAAAACAAATCAGTTGCACAAACTTTCTTAAAATTTACAGATCCTTATGGCAAATTGTAGCAAATATGCTTAAGCTAAGATAATAATGTATTCTACTGATGTACATATAGAAAAAATATTGAATTTAAAAAGTTCTTGGGCCTGTTTTATAAAGAATTTTAAAAAATTCCAATGTTTGTACTTAAAAAAAAAAAAGTATGATACAGTACATGTATCAAGCCTGAGTCATACTATAGTGGCAACCAATGGCTGACCAGCAACAACCGAAACCCCCCCCCCCCCCTGTTGACTGAAATCCATAAATTTGAAATGTACGGTTACTATACTAACACTAACCCTATGGTGGCACACAGGGTCGCCAATCAGTTGCAGACCGGTCGCCTACCTTTTATATAGCCACTCAAGGATTAGAAAAATCTTCTGCTGATCAGTTCGGTCAGCAAAAGGTTTTCGATGCAACATCAAAAACCTTTCATTGGTTGGCGACCAGTTGTAAACCTGTGAACACCCTTTCAAGACTGCCTTGTAGAAATAATGGAATCAGCAGCTCAATGGGGAAGTAATACTATGTTAAACCCTTCTATGATCACAGACAATGAACTGACTGTTGTTGGTCAGCAATTGGCCGCTGCTATAGTGTGACTTAGGCTTTACACACGTGATCTGTTTTAATTTTCACTAGAAATGCACATACATTTTGGGTGCTTTCAAAAATTGTTTGCAAGGCTGTATTGAGCTGTTAGCATTATCTCTACTGAAAGTAAATAGACTGATATGGCATGCTATACAGTATTTGGGAAACAAAATAACAACTGCATGCTAAGTCATGCTAAAGTAATTTTTTCTAGCTTTCCACATAAATTTTCTCTTTGGCATGACAAGGTATACACATCATATCAAAATGCTAAAATTCAAGTTTTTTCGAATCACCTCTCAGAAATCGACTTTTTTGGTGACCTTCTGAAGATTGACTTCAGAAAATAAACCTCCTTAGGATTAACCTTCAAAGGACTGACCTTCATAAGTTTGATCCTCAGAGGTCTGACCTTCAAAGGCTTGACCTTCAAAGGTTTGACATTCAAAGGGTTTAAACTACTTTTTGCCTGCCTGCTTTGCAGCCTTTTCAAGCAGGGAGTCAAGTAAAGAACAGTTACTAGGAAAGCCAGAAACTTTTGCAACATGAAACTTTCACAAATTGTGAATGATATTTTTGCAGCTACAAACTTTTAAGTAATGCCAAATTTTGAACTGGAATTTTAACAAGATGAATGCCACTGCGTCTCCTATATGCCTCCACCTTAATTCAGTTGTTGGCTCAAACTGTTCTTGAAATATTGTGATAACCAGAAATAAAAAGCCTACTATTACATGTTAACTGACCTCATTGACATTTGACCTTACACCTTATAACCAAAAAGTCTGATCACTTTTTTCTCCTCCTAGTCATGAATACAAAATAGTTGAGATATGGTGATAACAAAGCTTAAACACATTTATTTCACATGTAATGACCTCTATGACATGTCACCTTTGACCTAGACGTGAACAAAAAGTGAATCAGTTTGTCTCACTATGGTGATGCATTCTAGTTCCAAGTTTAAAGTTAATGGCTCAACTTGAGCTCAAGCGAGTATTAACAAGGCAAAAACCTGAAATTTCATGGTAGATGACCTCCATGACCTTTGACCTTAGACCTACGTACCCCAAAATCTACACAGATCCTCTTCATATGGTGATACATACTAGCACCAAGTTTGAAGTTCATACCTCATGGGGTTCTTGAGTTACTGCGAGAACGGGAAGGACGGACGGACTGACGGACGGACTGAAGGATGGACAACCCGAAAACATAATGCCTCTAGCACCACCTTCGGTGGGCAGAGGCATAAAAAAGGTTAAAATGACACAGGGAACTATCCCTTTAAATCCTTCCTTGATAAATTTCCATTTTCTGCAAAGTGAATGGCCTTCTATATTGGTATATATGATTATTATACGTTAAATGATGTTCAATGGCATGAAATGATGAAGTCATAAAATTCCTGATTAAAAAGTAAAAAATTGTCTTTTTTTAATGAAAATTAATTTAGAATTCAACATGTTTATATCACATCAGTCAATAACATCGATTACTGGGATAATGTTTGCACTACAGTGGTTGCCAACACACTCCAGACTGTTCTTGTTGCATCTTTACTAATACTGGCTGGTGGGTACACAAAGACTGACAGAGACTCAGGAAGCTGTGATATGTTACCAGTCTTGGTCTAGGGAGCTCTGCCAGGATTCCGAACAAGGAGTGAGGGGCCTGCTGGCGGGGGCGAGGGCTGGTGGAGGTGGGGGGAGGGGGAGGGTCCAAGGTGAATTGAGATGGAGTGGATTACCCCCGACAGCTAGGTCTTGTCCTTGGCATTGTTGTTCGCTGGTCTCCTATCTGATCTCCCCCCTGTTGATGTCTGTACACAGGAGAAGAAGAAAAGGAGCATCTAATTCATATTCCATACTCAAAATAAACAGAATCAAATCATAATATTATTTTTTTCATTTAGACCAGAGAATTCTAATTAAGTTTCCTTTCTTCTGACTGCTACAGTGGGTACAAATTGTTTCCGTTATCAAAGAACTTTGAAAATGATTTCATGAGCAAGGGATATACACCAACCGTCAAGTTCAAAGTGAGTTCTACTACATATATAAAACTTTGAAAATGATTTCATGAGCAAGGGATATACACCAACTGTCAAGTTCAAAGTGAGTTCTACTACATATATAGAACTGCATTTTGAGAGAAACCAACAGAGATTATTTTGAATAAATTATTGTGCAGTACATGAGCTGTTTGGACCAGAAAACTTTTATTATTAAACACAAATTATGAAATCTTGCTGAAAACAACAAGTGCTGCAATGCCCAATGTACTCTGGTAGTCAGGACTCCTAGCTTTTCTACAACATTAATGTGGCACATTTCATTTATTTGTGAATTATCCATTTAAAGGGAAAGTCCATCTGTGGTATGAAGTTAACTTAAATAAAAGAAGAAAAATGACAGACACAGAATAGTGAAAGTTCGAGCAAAATCCGCTAAGAAATAACAAAGTTCTGAATTTTTGAAGTTGTATTCAATCAAACACGAATTGGCAACTATGTGACATACATGTATCTTGCGGTCCTCTCCCATTTCCTAAGTACAGAAAATCTCATAAATTTTAATTTCTTTTAGTTCTTGATGAAGGAACAGATTTGTTTCATACAGGTTTTGTGTAAATACATATGAGCAATGATCATATCTAAAACGCATGTATGATTGAATATTTTCATTAGAGGAAATGAAAATGAATGATTTTTTTTGGTGCAGGGCATATGGGAGAGGATCTCGCAAGACACGTTACGGAGTTGCCAATACATGTATGTGTTTGATCTTTAAAACTTCATAAATTCATAACTTTCTTATTTCTTATCATATTTTGCTCAAACTTTCACTGATCTGTTTCTTTAATTTTTCTGCTTCTTTTAAAATCAACTTGTAATCAGGGTGGACTTCCCCTTTAAGTCTGGTTGGTAATAGCCAATCATATTTCTGCAAGTACAAGAACTAAAGTTCACCTTCACAGCTGTGCACAGAATAAAAAAGAAATAGGGCTATGGTTACTAAAATGAAGAACTTCGTGCATGCATAGTGCTGTTATGATATTGAATAAATAAATGACAAACTTGTGACATTCATACAGCTTAGATTACTTCTTCTTCTTTTTTTTTTTTTACCAGTGCCAATATTTACCAAGATGGGTTATAAATGTGTTTAAGCCACTGACACCACAGCAAAACAAAGTGAACTACCTTCAACATTCAATTTCTTGTCTGTAAATAAATATATATATATATATATATATATATACATATTTATTCATAATTCATAAGCCTGATGACAATTGGACTGAAGTGGTGTTGCGTACCCTGAAAGGGGGCCAATATTGAATACAATGGGTGAATTCAAGCAAGTTCGGTGTTGAAAGCTGGCGTTGGTGTTGGGGCAAAACTAGCACCAGCCACAACCATGAACCTGAAATGAAGCTTTTGCTGGGATTCACTTCACTAGGTGTTGAGCTATCAATAATGTGATTGGTATTATTTTCATAAATCTGGATTCGGTGTTGGGGCTAGAATCAGCAGCCCAATTCACGCTCTCAATACCAACACCAACACCAACACCAACACCAACACCAAACTTGAAATCATCCAATGCCTACGTACAGATGTTTCCCATTTCACCTTTTCTTTCTTTCCTCTTGCTTTGAAAAATCTCTGCATCTGATTTCAGACATACAAACCAAATATACACTGCCTAATATTGTCTACAACCAGAGTATCTAATATCAGTATACAGGCCACTAAAGATACATTCTACAAAATAGTGCTTCAGAACTTCATACACATGCTATCTGATACAAGAGGAAAACAGCAGATAAATGTAAAAACATAAACAAATGAAACTGCAAGGCAATATGAAATGCATCAGGACACAAGAGAAAATGAATAGTGGTGTAACACATGAAATCTGATATATCAGTAGTGCTGTCGTCGACAATCTTGTTGACAAAACGCCATTTTAGAGAAGACGAAACGCAACACAAATTCAGATATTTACCCCATAATAATGATAATATTCAACTGTGAATTCCACAATAAATATCCAATGGAATAAAGTTGACATATGTCTGAATGCCACATCAAATTATTTGATATGTGTTGCAATACTTCTTTTAGCAGTTTCAGTGTTTCATTTCATCGCCGATTGTTGCAACGGTATGCTCCCTGCAGCGGCAGGATCTTGTTCTTGCAGACTTGCAGATGAACGGATCATGTCTTGTCGACAACTGTCGACTTAGGTCATATGTCTGAAACACCATGTCGACAAAGAAAATTAAATTTGATGACAGCACTATGTATCAGCCTACTGTACATATACATAGATTTATCTTTTCAGGAGAACCCATAACCAATCTCTCCATGAAAGCTACATTTAAAGATAAAGTTGAGTTCTGGTCATGATAATAATATCGTGAAATAAACTGTCTCAAATCAATTGGGAAAGGTGCTTACATGTATATAGCACTTAGAATTGGTGTATGCTGTAAGGTTTTGGAATCACCAAAATGATAAGAAATTGAAGTCCTGCTGAGATTCACATGCACTGCACACAGAAACATGTATATGGGACTACACGTATACACAGATGTTCGGCCCGAACATTTCAGCTGTTTCTTGTCATATTTTGAATGTGAGGGCATTTGAAGAGCAATTCTTTTCAGGGAACATATCTACTATGATAATCTTCCAAACTAACATAATAAAAATGAGAAGGCTCACAAATTATTTTTTACCTTTCCCAGAACTCAAGCTTCCCTTTAAATAGGCCATTGTACAACATGAAAATTAATTTAATTTCAAACACAAGTGAGAGATGGAAATTTTCTTGCAATTTACGACAGAAAGCATGCTGCACCAGAATCAAGAACAGGTGAATCCTAAAACAAACGAAGGACTACAAAAGAAACAAAAGTGTAATGCGAAGGAAAGGAATTTTATAAAGCAGGGTGGGGTAGCGTCTTTGCCATGTATGCCTTATAGGCTTTTTACACTTGCAAAATTTTGCTTAGTCCCTCACTTTTGGTTGGGCTAAACGGGTTTTAGCCCCACAGATAGTATGGGACTAAGCTTAGCACACTTTCCGTTCACATTGCATATTACGAAAGTGGGCTAGCTCCATGATAGTACAGGATTATTTTAGCCCAGGAAAAAAGCAGGGCGAGCCCCAAACATAGAAATCAATATAGTCCGGAGCTAAGCAATCGCGGTGTGTAGGCCTTTTTTTGGCTGAAACATATGTATGAATATTCATTTCAGTACCGGCACGCACGCGGGCTTTACACAGAAGAAATTTTATCGGACGACGACCATGTTGATTCCTGTTCATGATTAGTCTGCTTAGAGGTAACATTTATTGATAATTACATTATAAAATGAAGTTGATGTAAGAAATGTGTACAAAAAAAAATAATAAACAAAATGAATATTAGTAATTTGATATCAATTGCACTAATTTCATTGAAAAACAATAATCAAAGAGAAAATCAGAAATCTCCTTTTGATCTTTAGTTCTACCGCTTGAAAATTAATGGAAGCACACGTATTGCAGGCATAATATGCAGCGACCATGAGCTAGCTATGTATATAGGCTGTATTGTCAATTCATCAACATCGACCGGATCGGAGCATACTTTTTTATATAAATAAATAGTCTGAGGTTAAGCGACAGAAGTGAGAACAGTGTAAATTTTCTTAGCCCAGGCTAGGGAGATAGTACAGGACTTAAAGTGCAAATGACAACAGCAAAAAAAAAGAAAAAAAAAGTCAGAGGTTAAAAAATGTCACGTGTAAAAAGCCTATAATTTTGTCAAAATAGACTTCTTTTATAAGAGAATTAGGCTCTTTCATCTTAGGCATATGTTTATTCAGCAACTATTTTGAAATGTCAAGCAGAGATTCTGCTTTTATAATCAAGTCCTGGCAAAACCGCCATTCTACAAATGTAGCTACTAGCATTCACAGAAGTTCTAAACGGAACTAAGGATGAGAGATATAACCTCATTAATGATAGGTATCGTTATTATTAATATCAGTAGTAGTGGTAGTAGTAGTGGTGCTATTTTTTTTAACCGTAAAAATGAAATATGCACACAGAAAAAAGATGCAGAATATGATAAGAAAGAATGGCATGTAGGTCAGGGTTCACCAAAGCTAATTTCTATCCTGTTGCCCATCAGCATGTGAACCCTTTAACAGAAAAATGTTTTATTTTACAGAATTCAATCCCTCACCGTTCATCGAAAGTCCAGTAAATGATACATACTTTGCAATACCCCACATGCAATCACATACAGAGGCATACAAACTAATTACAATAAACAACAAACACTCAACTAAAACTTTGGTGAATATACAGACTGTGACCATGCATCGGCATACACTGGATGATAAGAACCCATATAAATTGAGCAAGGCATTTCCAATCAGCTAACCTTTGATGAGGTCGTGGAGTGACCCCTTGCCACGTCCCCATTAGGGGGACAAGTTGTAGGAGCAGAGCTCGCTGACGGGGGAGGAGGAGGGGCGGAAGAAGGGGTGCCCTGGTGGCGCTGAGAAGCACCTCCTCCTCCCGGGTGATGGTGGTGATGATGATGCTGAGACTTGGAGGAGGAATGCATCATCTGATAGACAAGATGCTGCTGCTCCTGTTGAACACACAATGCATCATCTTTTATACTCACTAAGTTCACAGGTCACTTAGTTCAAAGTTCACAGAGGGAATTTTACATAATAATAGCAGGTTCTCAATCATGGCAATAATTCAAGAACCCATTCAGGAATGATCTTCAACCTTAACACCAGTAAGCATCATTACATCAGGGCTGTCAACTCTGGGGAACTGCTTGGAGGGAGATTCGTGATTTTTTTTCTCTCGCCTGCCCTCCAATTTTTGGGTCTCTTTTGAAGTCCAAAAATCTCTGACAAGCAAAAAAAAAAAAAAAAGGTCCTCAGCATTTTGGGGTCTCTTTTGAAGTCCAAAAATCTCTGACAAGCTATCATTTTACACGTTTGGAGGGAGGTTTTTTCATAAAGCGGGAGATTTACATGCTTGGCGGGAGGGCGGGAGGAAGGGCGTCGTGACGGGAGTCTCCTGCTTTGACGCTGGAAGGATGGCGGGAGAATTAGCGTCGTGGCGTGAGACTCCCTCCAAATGCGGGAGGGTTGACAGCCCTCCATTACATGGATATGTTCTGATTAGCTTTTGACACCGTTGGGTGACATGACACGAAGGTCAATGTTCAATTTTTAAACACATCATTATTTTGCCTGAATCACTTCTATCCTAGTACACTGTTAAAACCTGAAATTTTAAAGGCATGAAACTTCTACATGAGTGGTCAAGATTTGCGAAAGTTTCATGCTGCGAAATAATGGAATAATGGAAGTAACTCAAAATGGAATTTCAGAAATTCACAAACAGCTGTCATTAATGATCTGTAAAAATTTCATGTAGAAAGAGTTTCAGGTTTCACAGTGATTTTAGTGAATATTAGTAAAAAAAAACAAACACCATCAACGATAAAATGGTCTTGAGTATATACAGACTACTACTTCCTGGATTTCTACAACAACCCTGTCCTGGACAACTACCCCCAAGACAACTATCCCCTTAAACAATCAAACCAATCACCCCTGAAGCAACTACTGAGGGAGTAATCGTCTTTGGGAATTGTTCTCTGGTAGGTAGATGTCCTAGAATAGTCCTAGAAACATAAAATTCCAAAAAATAAACCAGCCTCACTAATTTGAATGGAATAATGGCAGAGCACTGAACTGTTTAGAACCATCCAAGAAACATACATTTCTACAAAACATACAAACTAACCACCCTGGCTGCTGAATTGAATGGAATACTTACTGGGGTGAGATGCCTGCCATGGCTGACGCCCATATGCTGCTGCTGCTGCTGTTGCTGCTGGACTTGATGAGCGTGGTACATACCCATCCCGTGCCCTGCCGGTGCTGATGATGACAAGGATGACCCACTATCCTTGCCCCCTGCCGGCCCCTGCTTCTCTCTAATGCTGCCTGTATCACCAGACCTAGGGAGAGAACAAAACACGACCTCAGCTACAAACATTGGACTACCATGAAGAACGTTTGATACAAAACTTATATACTATATACATATACTTTATACTATGGGTAGGAATACCAGTTGCTTTTACACAGTCAGCCTAAAGAAACAATCAAAATGACAATATGACATTTTGGAGCACCATTTAGCCCAAGAGCTTGAAAAGGCCCGATACAGATACAATGTAGATTACTGGTAATTAGCCTACTCCTTGGCAGCCCTGCTTACCCATCGGAAGGTCTTGAGACGGGGGTACCTGCAGAGATGCTTCCCCCTGTTCCTGGTGATGACCTCGCCCCTCCCATGGCTCCTGACCTTCCTCCAGTGGCCTTTGATCTTTGTCCTCCACTGCCTCCTCCTCCTCCATGGCTCTGTCCTCTACTGGGCGTCGTCCTCCCTACATCATTAGACAAGTTGATGAGGTATAATACAGGGGAAGATGTGAGCCTTTGATCGCAACTGTGCCTCATTGCCTAATTTCTTTAATGACTACATGATCTCTTCAAACTAAATAATCCTGAGGACTACTACATAGATTTTCTGAATGGACTTTCATGGCAAGAACTACACATTACATTCCAAGACAATATGAAATTATAATGTGTAAAATATATATATAATTCAAACTAAAAGAAGAAACTATGAGTGTGATATAATATAAATATGATCGGGTTAGGTAAAGCCATCATACCTGGAACTGGACTTGATCTGCTGTGGTTCACACTCATAAGATGGCTACTGGGGGAGGATCGGACTCCATGACCGGGGTGCAGGTGCTGAACCCCCGTCGACATGACATTAGCCTCCGTACCCATAGGATGGCCCAGTGGCAGACCCGCTGGTAACCTGGCACCTGATAAAAGGGCACTTCCATGGCTGGCCGCCAGCGAAGGGCTACTGCTGGTGGTGGTGGTTGTTGCCGTTGTGGTGGTTGTGAGGGACAGGGAAACCCCTCCAGTAGAGTGGTTGAGGCTGACTGGGGTGGAAGTCAGTTGGCTTATGTGATTGGTCAGGGATGCATGGGGGTGGGACTGGTTGAGAGAGGAGCTCGGCGATTGGCTGAGGGACTGGGCATGGGCGGGGCTACTGCTCAGGCTCATGGATGATTGGTTCAGGGATTGGTTTAAGCTGTGACTGCTGCCGTAGCTACTTATTAAATCCTGTATTGGGGAGGAAGGCAAACAGCAATGTGAATCAACAAAATATAGAAACAAAAACCACTACACTGTGCAAAACTGAAGGATATTTATTTCAAACAAAATCAATTTTAACATTCTACTTCTGTGATAAAGAGAGGTTAACAGATTGAGTTCTAGTGCCAATTGCGACACTTTCTTCAGTCTAGAATTAAAATCACTGGTTTCATATGCAAGCATCAGGGTTCATTAGAAACAGAGTGTCTGCCGAAGTATGGAATCATAGATACTTCATCTAAAAAAAAAAGAGTCTTCACACAAGTGTTCAAAACCAGTTATTAAAGGGCAATCCAACCTTGATAATAAGATGATTTGTGTGAAAGCAGAAAAATAAGAAAAACAGGATGGCGAAAGTTTGAAAGAAATCGGACAAGGACTAAGAAAGTTATGGATGTTTGAAAAATGAGATCACTACATCTATGCGAATCTCAAATTGGCAATTTGGTGAGTCAATTGTGACATTTTTGTGGACAACTCTCCCATTTGTCGTACACAAAAATATCATTAATTTGAGGTTTTCTTCGAGGCGCTTTTACCCTCGGGGCAGTACTCAAAATATATTGGAGATAGCATATTGTTATAGGTCCTCATGAACGAAAAGATTCTACTGAGTAATGTATTTTGAAAAAAAGTGACATTTTAGTCAGTTTGTGTGTTAGAGCAAATGGGGGAGTTGTCCACAGCTACATCACAGTGACATTACCTATTCGGCCAATTTGAAATTCCCATATGCATAGTGATTACAACTTTCAAAAATTCATAACTTTCTTATTGCTTGTCCGATTTTGTTCAAACTTTCATCAATCTGCTTCTCTGATTTTTCCTCTTTCTTTCAAAGCAACTTGCTATAAAGGTTGGATTTCCCTTTAATGAATTACAAATGAGGCAAAAGATGTACCAGCAAAGCAATTCATTGCCACTGAAGGAGGAATACTAACACCAGCACTAACCTGCCCCTGTGCGTTGTGCAGAACATTGTTGAACCTGGGGCTCCTGGAGTTAGAGCCACTGCCGGCAGAGCCAGGGCTGTTATCCCCTCCTGCCCCCACGCCGAGCCCCATAGCATTGGCGATGGTGCCCCCCTGGGTGAGGGGTAGAGAGAGACGGGCGTTGACAGCAAGTAGGTGATCACGACGCTGGACCAGGGTACTGATGTGCTGCTCCAGGCGGAGATTCTCTTGTCGTAGCTGGTGCAGGCAAGAAAGCAATGACGCAACTGGGGGAAAGGACAAGATATTGATAACGGGTCAACTACTGTTCTATGATATACACACTATAATGATACCACAGTCATACACTAAATTATCATGTAACGTGCAAAATGCATCCAGATTTAGACTGTCAAAAAAGATGAAATAAAGATGATTATTACCTATATGGGATAGTTTTACCAAAAAAAATTCATGTTTTGCGCGGTCCGCGAACGACCTAGTTCTGAGCGGTCATCATTCCCTGATATTTTCCCTCTTCCGGGTTTCACCATTCACTTTGTGTACAAAAAGTGCGGTCAACATTAATTGAGCCCGATTAACATCCACCTTTTCTTGTCAGTGCGCTTTTATTAAAGTGCATACGCGCAGTATTGTGTACGCGTTAAAGTGTACGCTTAAACAATGGATACGCGCGGTAACAATTTACGTCACAATGGCTTGGCCCAGATTACAAACCTGCATGAATAACCTGAAATTAGAGGGACTGACAGGCAAACAGACTTGTTTGTAATTGCTATAAAATAGGCATAGATCTATACATGATATAGGTAATAATAATAATATTGACTGGCTCTACTTTCGGGGAATATCGAAAATGTTGCCCTTAAAAGAACCATATTGCCCTCGTCTTCGACTCGGGGCAATATGATTCTGTTGCGGGCAACATATTCTGATATCCCCCTCAAGGCCAGTCAATATTATATAATTGTTATAAAAGAATGCAATCAAAGTATTTTTTGGTGTGGCTATTATTTTATTATTATAATGTGAGATAATTTCCCTTATTTGTCAAAACAGGCTAACATGATCCGTTCATCTGCAAGTCTGCAAGAACAAGATCCTGCCGCTGCAGGGAGCATACCGTTACAACTTGCAACAATCGGCGATGAAATGAAACACTGAAACTGCTAAAAGAAGTATTGCAACACATATCAAATAATTTGATGTGGCATTCAGACATATGTCAACTTTATTCCATTGGATATTTATACCACAGTCATACACTAAATTATCATGTAACGTGCAAAATGCATCCAGATTTAGACTGTCAAAAAAGTTGAAATAAAGATGATTGTTATAAAAGAATGCAATCAAAGTATTTTTGGTGTGGCTAACATTTCATTATTGTAATGTGAGATAATTTCCCTTATTTGTCAAAACAGACTAACATGATCCGTTCATCTGCAAGTCTGCAAGAACAAGATCCTGCCGCTGCAGGGAGCATACCGTTGCAACTTGCAACAATTGGCGATGAAATGAAACACTGAAACTGCTAAAAGAAGTATTGCAACACATATCAAATAATTTGATGTGGCATTCAGACATATGTCAACTTTATTCCATTGGATATTTATACCACAGTCATACACTAAATTATCATGTAACGTGCAAAATGCATCCAGATTTAGACTGTCAAAAAAGTTGAAATAAAGATGATTGTTATAAAAGAATGCAATCAAAGTATTTTTTGGTGTGGCTAACATTTCATTATTGTAATGTGAGATAATTTCCCTTATTTGTCAAAACAGGCTAACATTCTTTTTCTTGCTCTCACTCTCTCTCTCTCTCTCTCTGCTCCCTTCACTCTCCTTTTTTCCACCCTATCTTCTCATCTTTCTCTTTAATCTGTCTCTTTCTCTTTTTATTTCACTTTCTCACTCTTGTCGACAAATACCTTCAGAGTCTCTACAGTTTTCTAACTTTTCTTTCTTTTTCATCATGTCCATTAGTATGCCTGTCTTAATAACATCTATCCGTCTATATCATTTTTCCTCCATTATATTCACTCTCTATCCATTCCATGACACATGCTTGGCAACAACTGCTCAGTTTTCCATATCCTACCCTGACCAAAATCCTAACTTCAACCCTTGATCAAACACTGGACCCAAGCTAACCCCTCGATATAACAATTGCAACCCTTACCCTAACCCTGTATCTCTGACCACCCCCCCCCCCTTAATCCTGGAGCAACTGTCGCCAAGAACCAATTTCATGTCGGTGCTCTGACTTATGCTCTGGGCTTCATTTCGTCAAAAATATCTATAAAACAAGTTCTAGGATGCAGGCATTCTTATTGGTCATATGACAGCACGTGACCATGCATTTTTCTTTCCTACTGTCATAAACGTGCAAAAAAGTTCCCATCAAAAAGTGGTAACCCACAGCAAAAAGTGATAATGCACGGCTGAGATTAAGACGCGATGAAATGTGCGTAGTTTCATATAGGAAGGCCATGGCAAGGACTTTGATGTGCACACTGAGATGTGCATCATACTTTTTAGCTGCACTTAATGTGATGTCATCAAGGAAAGCAAATGGCGACCTCCTTGACTGTGCAATTCTTTGCATTTTGATGGGGTTTATAACCAATTTTTTGACTTTATATTGATATTGTTGACCCTTTTTACAAAACAAATAATTCATGTTTTGTGGCTCGAGCATTAGTGATATGCACTGCCATAGGTTCAGTCAGAATGAGACGGATAATGCACTCGACAAGTCTCCTTCATCATCCCATTGTGACTTAACATTCGTGCAGTGCATATTCACTAATGCACTCGCAAACATGAATTATTGGTATAACATAGGGTTAGGCTTAGTACTGCAATAGGATTTAGGTTAGGTATAGTGTCTGGCCAAAGGTTAGCGTTTATGGAATTGACGCAAAGCAATTGCTGCCTGAGCATGTGTTGTACAACCGTCAGGTCACTTCTCTTTCATTCTAGCGGTAATTCTGGTCGAGTGGTCGAGTGGTTAAGTTTTTAAAAACCTTGGGTACTTACTGTCTAGATGCGATGACTGCTGCATCAAGAATTCAGAGCTCTGATCCCACTGTCGCTCTAGCAGCTGCTCCATGGTAGCTGGCATTGCAGGTCTGCAAGGAGATTAGTGGAACATGATTCATCATGCATTCACATACAACATTTCAGGGTAACCAGCATTTCATTGAATCAAAATTCCTGGGTCATTGTTTCAACCTATTTCCAGTTGGAAACATTTCCAGTGAAGAATTAACCAGTGCATATGCTGTTCAGACACAAGACAAAATATAAGAGGCAGACTTCATTCTGTCTGGGCTGATGAAATTCCCAGACTTTCCCCCCGATTTTGGTGATTATTCTCTTGGCAAAAATATATTATATGCTGATTAGGTTACGAGTGTCTTCAATCTATCATAATAGAGAAGTAAACTGTTCAAAGGGGTACAGCACTTGAATAGTAAAAACTTCAAAGAGAGTTCTTTTATACATTAATAAGACTTGAAAGGTGTTAGGTACTGTTGGTATAATTTGATTTTTAATTTGAAATAAACTATCCCATGTGGATCAGTCCAGTTTATAGGAAAATAAGAATATTTTAACTTCATCTCACCCAGTTGAATTATGTTGTGTTTGTCTCCCTGCTCCTGGTCTGGGTGGACCTATCAGAAGCCCACTCTGACCAGCTGTACTAAAAACATCATGGATGGCCAGTTCATCTATTTAAAAGGCATATACAACAATGAATATTTCAGACATATCAAGACGTTTTGATAACTCTCATATCTTGCTCTGACAGTTCATCCAAAGGCCAAGAATGCAATATGTACGTTAGACATATCAAGATGTTTTAACGAATTTGGTATAAAAAAATCAATGAAATGACAATTGCAATAGTAACAAGTTGATTGAATCCATTCCACATTCAGGATACCTACACATAAAAAAAAAATCTGTCCATTATGAACGAATTTCAATTTTGGAGGACATGTATTGCACAATGTAAATTCTTTTTTGTCTTTGTACTTGCATATTCCAAATTTTTATTGAATATCTAATTGCAAACATACACATACTTATAGCCAATGGCTGTGGAGCATAGCGAACAAAACCAATATTAGATTGCATGGATGCAGTATACACATGAGAAATGTCCAAGTTTGATATAAAGTGTATGGAAGCTTCTCCCTCGAAAGGTGCTATTAGAAACGCTCAGTTGCCTATTAAACTCAAATGGATCATGGCTGAATTTTGATTTTTAACCATAGCCTTCAAGGAACTTTGCAACGACATAGCAAGATCCTGCAAGTACATTTTATGAAACAAAGATTTGGTTATAAAGCTTAAATCACAAGTGAACAAATCCAAAATCATTAAAATGAGACTAAGATTAATAGTGTTACATGTAAATGTTGGATAAGGTCAATAACAATAGGAATGGGAGCAACTAACCTGGATTGGGTGTGGCGCTCTTCGTGCTTGGAGACCCATCTCCAATTGATGACAAGCCCTGTGACATGACACCCCTCTGCCCAAATGAGAAGAGACTAATATCCCTGGAGTGAGGACTTCCTAAGGCTGAGCCACTTGTCCTCCTCCGCTTCTTGCTACCATAGTCATCCTCAGAGGGATGTTCCCGATGACTCCTGGAGCTCTTTGATTCCTTGCTTTGTCTCCTGTGCTTCTTCTTTTCGTGCTTCTCACTTCCACTTCCGAGAATCGTCTGCTTGTCTTTGCGATCCTCCTCGATTATCGGTTTTTTGACATCGACGCTTTTCACATCGGGTGGTGGAGATGTTGACGGGGAGCTCACTTTCTCTACGTCAACCATGGTGCTGGTGCTACCAGGTGCACCGGAGGTGGAGCTGCTGCTGATGGGTGTTGCACTGTCGGTATCGGCTGTTGCCGTCTCTGGCTCAACAGCGGGAGGCAAGTCTTTGACCATTACTGTTTCAGTTATCACCAAAGGGGTGGTGGAAACGGATGATGGAGTTGGCGTGCGTGAAGGTTCCCTTGATGCTGATTTCCTACTTTTTGAGCTTTTGCTATTTGAGGGTGCATTTTCGACCGAGAGAGCAGGGGATTGAGTCCGCTCCTCGGTCACTGAGTTTGCCTCGCCTCCCTCAACACTTGGCTCCTCTACAGTGGTGCCCCCTTGCCCAGAGTCAGCACCACTTCCTTTACCCTTCCCTTCCTTCTTACTCTTCTGCTCACTTCCTGAAGTCACTGTATTCCTTCTAAACTTGAGGATAAGCGAGCTATCACCCCCGCTTGCATTGCTCGTTGTGTCTTCTGATATCGATGTTGAAGGGACGATTGTCGTCTCCGTGAAATTTGCATTTGTAAACTTTGCACTGTGGCCCGTCGAGTTCCCACCGGCTGAGTTTGGGCTGCTGTCATTATTGTCTTTGGCATTATACACAGAGCACACTTCAAATGTTCTGGCTTTCTTTTCTGATTTAGTGCGGTGCCTTTCCTTGAGGTCCGCCTTTGTTTTATCTGAAGGTCTGTCATTCAGAGGCTTCTCTTTCTCAGGGGTATAGTTGGTTCCAAAAGGTCTGAACGGTGGTATCGTTTTTATATCTTTGTCCTTCTTCTGTAACAAAGGTAGTATGCATCAGAAACATGTCCTCGACATTGAGGATAGCATTTAAAACAAATCCTGTAAAAGGTTTCGTAGCAAATTGTAGTTGTGGTTGGCAGCTATGCCAATGTTTACCTTCCTGGAAAGAAGAATTCTAGATAGAAGAAAGACTCCTACATTATTGGCCAGATGCAGTCCCTTTGTGAAAAATAGCCTTTTATGTGCTACTTCATTTAGCAAAGCTAATTTATGCTGATTGTTTTCTTTGAGGGATAAAGTTATGGTTTACCAAGAAATTAGAAGGGCAATTCTTAGTCACATATGTCACCAATATCATGAAATTAGTTCATTTAAAGATAAAGTTGAGTTCTGGTCATGCAATTACATTGTGAAAGAGACTGTCTCAAAGCAATTGGGAAAGGATGATCATGTCTTCATAAGAACTGGTGTATACTGTGAAATTTTGGCATCATCAAAACGATAAGAAATTGATCCAATTTTGCTGAAAAGCACACGCACCGCACAAAGAAATGGGTGTATGGTACTACACACAAATGTGGCACGAATGTTCGGCCCGAACACTTAAGATATTTCTCATCATATTTTGAATATTAGGGCATTTGAAGGGCAATCCTTTTCAGGGGACATTTCTACTATGATGTTCTTCCAAACTGACGTAAAAGGATTGAAAAATCTCACAAATTATTTTTCACCTTTCCCAGAACTCAACCTCCTCTTTAACGCTCATTTCCTATAATTAGTATTCAACTTGCAGCATAAATTTTCACTTTTCAATTTGAAAATGATAAGGTTGCCCATATCAGATCATGAACTGCAAAGTCTTTCAAACATTTAAAGTACATTATCTTCTTTCATACATCAAAATTGTGTTTTGTAAGTGTATGATTGCCAGGGTTGGCACCATTTAAATCACCTCAATGTAAATCACAATCTAAATTGCCTTGATTTGTTTTTTGTTTGCGTGTGCTAAAACATTCATCCAAGTAAGAGTTTTTGTATTACAAATAATGTCTGATACTAGATCTACCAGAGTAATCTATTTCTTTTCTATAAAAGTAACAATTAGGGCAATAACTTTTAAAAATTAAATAAATTGATTTAAATTAAATAAATCTGATTTTTTTTCTTTTTTATTAAAGCATGATTTTTTTCCCAACCCTGATGACTGCACATAAAGGGGATTTTTCCACAGATAATAATTGAACAACCTTATATTTATTAAATAACAGACTCTTTTTGAAAAAAGCAATAATGTCAAAAGAAAATCAATTTAAGTGTACTTATCCATTTGTCTAAATGCCTACTTTTTGGTTTACTTTTCAACAAGTGCCAAAGAAACAATTTTTTTCACTTTGTTTAACTTAACAACTTGACAATCTCATATACAGATTCATGATAGATTGAACTTGGAAGAAAGGTACCTGTAAAGGTTTGGAGATATACTTACTAATTTTTGATAATGATAGTTGCAGTATCCAGTGTACTTGACATTATCATTATGTTGTCCTGCTTCCTCACATAACAGACCCTCTTGCTGTGCACTGCAAAAGTGAAGGGTGACATGACTGTATGACAGATGCTTTGGCAACACTTACTATGGACAATCTAAAAAGCAACTTCAAGCAAAAGTTAGCAAATTCCAAAGTTAACACTGTCTCCTCACCCTTCAGGACCATCAGCATGTATATTGTATGAACATGTTGGGTTCATACTAATTGATTGTTAACCCTTTCGCGACAATTGACCACATTTTGTGGTTTGGCTCAATAACTTTTGATTCAGAGCTCTAAAAAATATACCAAATGCATGAGTAGAAAGAGCAAAATTTTCTGCGCACTCTATGTTCATTTTTGTTGCATGACCAGATTGCGTTCGATGCCAGGAATTTTGAAAATGAGAATAAGCTTTAAATTCCTTAAATTGGCAACACATTGAGAAGTTCAAAATCATTGTTTTTAAAGTAGATATTCAAAGCAAATCACAAATATGCTCAATAATGTATCTCTAGAAACTAGAAAGCTTGCAGATGGTAATCGTATAAGTTTTACGTTAACTGCGTGTTTGATGATTAAAAAATAACACAAATAAAAACACTTCTCAGCATCTGGGATATCCGAGCGATTCGCCAGAAATATACCGATGTTTTCGTGATGTCACATCAGGTGCCAATCCTGCCTAAGCAGACGACGTCCTATATCAAGTGAACGTAACTGCAATGCAATTATTTTTAAATTATAAAGAGTTTGGTTTGTTTCACCGTGACCGTATTTCACATTCTAAAAGGGAAGTGAAACCGTTTCTAGTAACTAAAATCTTTTGTTTGTAAAAAGTCATGATAAGGGTCAATGATCAATCAAAGAAATCACACTTTCGAATTGTAAAGCCCGCTGAATGACAAAACAGGCACTGAAAATGTATAAGATGTTATGGGGCATCGTCTGCTTAGGAAGGATTGCTCCCCGGTATGACGTCACATATCTCAGCAGCGTTCAAAGAGCTCTATAGGTGCTATAGCGGGGCTGTGTTATATCATTTTATAATTGATAATAATCATTACTTCAAATGTTTCCAAGCGTTGAATTTTGATAACCTTGTTCAATCTAAGCTTCACCTATGCAATAATAAAAATTAAATCAATATTCAAAATCAATGAAATTCTACTTTAAACAAAATTGGCAATTTTTAAAACTTTTTGACAAAATTTGTGACCATGTGTATTGTTTTCAAAGACATTACAGCTTATTAGAACCATGTAGCGCTAAAAGAAAAATAATATTGTTGCCAATTTAAAGAACAAATTGTGATCAATTTAGCCCTTAAATAATTCCTCTCCTGAAAGGGTTAAGTATAACTATTTGATAAAAAAAATGGAAGCTATAGGCCAAGGGGAAAGGAGGACTGGAGGTGAGGGCCAGTACTGTCAAACCAGAAATTTTTGCGTGCATGAAACTTTTACGGATTTCGCGAGTGGTTGAGATTTGCGAAAGTTTCATGCCGCGAAATAATAAAATCGCAATTGAAACAACACAAAATTATTGCAATTCGCGATAGTTTCCTGCTACAAAATCGGCTGTCATTAACAATTTGCGAAAGTTTTATGTCGCGAAAGTTTCTGGTTTGACAATACTAGATATACAGTATCATGGAATTACTTACCATGTCACATGGAAGGATTGCCTACAGCCATTTCGATTGCACGTCATACAACATCCAGAAGTTGCCTTGGATGCCCTGCCCTTTGTTTCACACAAGAAACACGACTGTTGGAAGAACAAAAATAAATTAGGAAAATCATGGATTTATTGACTTGGTTCACATTCATGTCTCCAGACGTATCTCATCTTCTGTTCTTCCACAGTTGGAACAGAAAATTGGACAGATTTTTTGCATGCAAAATGACAGAAACAAGTCTCAATGACTGAAAGAGTGAAGGGTTTACATTCATGTAGAACTGAAATATGAAGCTTCGGTCTACCTACTTCATACCTATACAACAGAATGATTTGAATAATTCCTTAAACTGTTTCCAAAAACAGGAAATTGTACTATGGGATACTTTACCCCATGAATTTTAAGACGTGGAATTCAAAATATTGCTATGCAAAATGCAATACATGCATTTCCCTGGTGAAAGAAATTATCCAGCAGTTATTGACTTTATTGTGAAAGGTTGGTTCCACTCTAAACAGGAAAAATTTTCTGAGTCTTTGAAAGCATCAACATCTTAACAAAATCATTTAATCATTTAATCTTAATGAAAATCATAAACAGAGAAAAACAAGGTTATATGGGACTACACAAACACGTGGCACCCAAAGTTGACAACCATTCTTGGTCCATTCTGAAATAAGACAGCACTTCTAGAGCAAGGCCAGGGTTCTTGCTAGTGCATAACACCCTTGGTTCTTTGGTACTAATGCTAAGTGTGAGGACTTCAGAAATAAGAAAACCAAGTGTAAATTCTTCCTGACATGGGTACCAACAAGGGTAATAAATGTCAGATCATACTTTCAACCTCTGAAATCATTAAGGTTCTCCCAAACCACCTCCCTAGGTGCTATTAGACCCTATTTTACTAAATTTAGACAAACAAATGTGTCAATGCATACTTTCAACCTTTGGTCCTCTCAAATCACCCCCTGGGATTCTGCAAAGTCATATTTTTGTCAATTTGAACCACATGTGAACAATTTTCTGCTGAAGAGCCTGCTTCTAGAGCAATTGAAGACCTACCTTATTATACCTCTCATGTGGTATCATAGCCAGTAGTATTGGTTCCATCGTTGATACATTACCAAAGCACACCTCAGGGATATACAGAGCACACACTACATGTGCCCAACCTAACAAATGAAATACAGAGTCAACTTGTGTTAGAAGAATGATGGGCTTCATACAATCTGCATGAATTCTACAATCATGATATGAAATCACTTTGAATTTTGTCCTACATATAAGGATGCATATAACAGGTGCCATTTGTCCTTCATTTAGTTATGGACTTAGGTTTATGCTTAGTTACTTCAAGTGTATTATTTGCAACAGTCAGAAAAAAGGAGGGGAATTGATATTAAGAGTATCACTGATGGAAATACTTCTGTTAATAGTTTTATTTAGGAACATATACATAATTTTTTTTTAAAAGAACTTTACTAGGCAAGGACGATAAAATATAAAATTATGCAAATACTGTCTTACTGAAGATATTTACAACTATAATTTTTTTTTAAAAATTGGGTTAAGTCTGTGCTAAAGAATGATGCAACCTGACCTTCTTTGGTCTCTGGTTTACCCTAGTAGTCAATATGAAAGGCTCTACCAATATTAGTTTTAAAACTCAAGGCTCAGAATTATTTGTCTCTTTTGCTGAAGAGCCTAAATCATCTGTTTTGGATGATGCAGGGCAATGCCAAGAACTGTGCCATACATCAATATTTTACCATTATTATCAGAAAATCACTTAGAATGTATCATTTTAATTCATCTTTACCCATACCAAACTGTAGTAGATACATTTATAATCAAATTAAACTTCTGTTTACTTTTCTGGTAAACAAATTTGACATTATCAGTATTAACTATAAACTTGCCTTGAACAATGTTGTGAATAAGAAGTATAATAACTTACATTTTCATGGTACATGTACTTACTTCCATTGTCAGTTCTTTTTAATGCTCCTTCTCTTTGAGGGCATAGCTCACATCTCTGTTAAGAGAGAAACAAAGAATCAAAATCTAATGTCACTTTATGACTAGTCTGCAAGCACAGACCCTAATTTGACACTTTATCAGAAAATCATTGTCTTGAGAGGAGCCTTATCCAGCTATTTACTGGTCATGTCAGGAGTAGCTATAGTACATGGCCTACTGTAGTCTTACAGTGCAGACACTCTTTTATAACTGACCAGCATTTGTGCCTGCAAACTACTTTATGACTGCAATCTAAAATGTGCCAACTATACACTGACAAGATAAAACAAGAATGCAAGTCTATAGAGCATGCCATTTCCATTACAAACAAAAACATTTAAAAACTCAAAAAATGAAAGGCAAAATCTGCTCAGTCAAGAAAAGTATTGACAGGTATTTTACTGGTTCTGAAAATCTGTTCAGTTCTGAAAATAACTGAGAGAATAGTAATTGACTAGAAGAGCATAATCACAAAATGATAAGCTTCAAAAAGTGAAAAAGTAGTGATAACAGAAATTTGTCACTTACCACACGGGCTGCTCGTTCCTGAGATTCACATTTTCGACAAAACCAAGGCCCAGTCGGTACAGCCACAATACCATAACACGCTGAAAGGAATGAAAAGAAAAAATTGCAATGAAATATAAAGAAATAAAGATAAATATGGTTATATATCTACATGTAAAGGAAACTTACAAAACAGCCTACATGTACATGCATGCTCTGACTGACTCAACACCACCGCCATGATAAGATTTCAAAGAATGCATGCAATTTTTCAAGATTATTGGTTCAACCAAACATTGGGATGGACAGATTGACTTATACATTAAAGGGAACGTCTACCCTGGTATTAAGTTGATTTGAATAAACGAAGAACAAGATGAATGCGACTTTGTCTCCTATATGCCTCCGCCTAAATTCAGTTGATGTTCTTGAAATATTGTGATAACCAGAATAAAAAGCCTCTAATTACATGTTAATTGACCTCTTTGACATATGACCTTATAGCTTACAACCCAAAAGTCTGATCACTTTATCTCCTCCTAGTCATGAGTACAAAATAGCTGAGATATGGTGATAACAAAGATAAAAAACCCCCATTAATTTCACATACACCTTGACCTTTGACCTACATACCTGAAAATCTAATAAGATCGTCTTCCTATGGTGATACATACTAGCACCAAGTTTAAAGTTCATACCTCTAATGGTTCTTGAGTTATTGCGAGAATGAGTCCAACACCTGAAATTTCAGAAATTGGCCTCTGTGACCTTGACCTACGTACACCAAAATCTAATCAGATCGTCTTCCTATGGTGATACATAATAGCACCAAGTTTGAATTTCATACCTCAAATGGTTCTTGATTTAACACTAGAACGAGGCTTACACCTGAAATTTTAGGAATTGGCCTCTCGTGACCTTGACCTTTGACCTACGTACCCCAAAATCTAAGCAGACTATTTTCTTATGATGATACATACTAGCATCAAGTTTGAAGTTCATACCTCAAATGGTTCTTTGAGTTATCGCTAGAACGAGGCTAACACCTGAAATTTCAGGAATTGGCCGCTGTGACCTTGACCTTTGACCTAGTGACCTACATACCCCAAAATCTAATCAGATCGTCTTCCTATGGTGATACATACATGTACTAGCACCATGTTAGAAGTTCATACCTCATGTGGTTCTTTGAGTTATCGCTAGAATGAGAAAGCGGAACGGACGGAGGGACAACCCGAAAACACAATGGCTGGAATTCACAAAGGTGGTTTCAATTCAGACCATGGTTTATGCAGATTTTGTGGTATAAATACGCTTGATTTAGCGCATACACTTATAAAGATCCAATAATGAACGTGCGCTGGTCGCACGTGGTTGGCAAAAGAGCTAAATTTACGCTAGTTGCCATGGTGCAGACCATAGTCTGAACCAGACCATGGTTTATTTAAATTTATTTAAATAAACCATAGTCTGAATTTACATAAACCATGGTCTGAACCATGGCAACTAGCGTAAATTTAGCGCTTTTGCCAACCACGCGCGCCTGGCGCGCGTCCATTATTGGATCTTTTTAAGTGTATGCGCTAAATCAAGTGTATTTATACCACGAAATATGCATAAACCATGGTCTGAATTGAAACCACCTTTGTGAATTCCGGCCAATGCTTCCGGCACCACCTTCAGTGGGCGGAGGCATAAAAATGAGAGCCACAGAATAGTGAAAGTTTGAGCAAAATCCGATAAAAAATAAGAGACTAAAGAGAGTTATGAATTTTTGAAGTTGTAATCAATTAAACACAAATTGGCAACTCCATAACGTATCTTGCAAGCTCCTCTCCCATTTGCTCAGTACAGAAAATCCCATAAATTTTCATTTTCTTAGTTTTTGATGAAGGAATAGAAAATGGAAATGAATGATTTCTTGGGTACAGGGCAAATGGGTGGACTAATCAGGGTGGACTTTCCCTTTAAAGTCATGATGTTCCTGAAACATCATCTGAACTGTTCGGTAAAATGAAATAACAATAACTGCAATAATTACTACATGTATCTTAACTGAGTCAAAATCATTTTCAGATTTCCAAAGATTATTCTCCAGCGGACAGTGGACGAAAAGAGCTTGCTTTAGTACTTTGCTGCCTCAAAAGATTCGCCTACAAATCACAAGCTCAGTTGCAGCTGCGGGCACAAAGATAGTTTACGAGATGCAGTTACGACAAATACAACATAAGACAGAAAAAAAAATCATCCAAGTGGCTTTGTACTCTCATTTTCTTTTTTGAAAAATAATATCCCGCACATGTATATGCTGCAGTCTATGCATGCGATGGTCTGAGATATTAGCACAATCAAATTTATCGTGCCGCATCGGAACCTCTCAGCGTTGCATGCACTGAAGAGCTGCCAACCTCTGGCCAAGCTTTCCCATACTTGACAAACTGAAAAATCGTATTTTGCAGATGAAATCCGTAATTTATATATGAACAGATCTGGAAACATTAAAAAAACCAGCTAAAAATTCACATTCCACATTCATCCTTTTGATTCTACTATGGCGCGGCTCCACATGCTGCCGCCTTGCACCAAGCGGCAGCTGCGCCTCCCCACCCGTGGGCTAGGCTGGCCGGCTTCGCCTAGCGCCTCGGTGTGTAAGAGCAGCCGCACAGCTAGCGCTTGAGCTAGAAGTTTGCGTGTGAGGTGAAAGTAAAAGTGTGTGTACATTTGCAGTCTCTTTCTGTATGCACTTTATGTACATGTACACAGGCGGAGATTGGGGAACAGTGAAAATAATACAATATGAGTGTGAAAGTTTGAGTGATAACAAATACATCAGCGCAATGTATAGGACGAATAGTGCATAATCAGATTTCTTCATATCCGTACTTCCGTATTTGTGTTTGAATTCCATAACAAATACAAAAAATCCGTACTCGTTGGCAGCTCTGGCACTGCCTTGTACTCCGTTCATCTACAGTGCACATTCCGTGCCGATCTCAACGTCTTTGTAATTGCACAGCGAAAGCTACACATGAACCGTAATGACGTCGCCATAATTGTATTTTTTTCACATTTCTCATGATCCGATCATTGAAGTAGATGGATGAGCTGAAAAAGGAACATTTTAGAAAACTCCAAAGGTGGTTTGCAAGGTTCACTGTACGTGGAAATGGATGAATCTTGCCCACTGATTTTTTTGTTTGTTTACTTGTCTCTCCATAAGAAAGATTGCCTCCAGTGCTCTTATCCAATGATCAAGGTTATTATATAACCTTGTCCTCCCAAACCAATATGGTCATGGTGAAAAGACATAAGTTCAGAGTTCAGACCTAATTCAGACACACGAGTGACATACGAGTGCTCCCGTGTATGGCTTGATGTTCAAAGTCTTATTTCATAAAACTATTCTTAAAATACATGTATGTTCCCATCCCCTTTCTTAAACACAGATCGCTATTGGACTAACATAAACTCTGCTTGCATTAAAAGTTAGACCAAAATGTCAACATCAGAGTTTAATTTATATTCATGGCAAGGGGTCCTAAAGCTACGCAGCCACTCACACTTATGTGAGGTTATTGGAGATAACCTTGCACTCAGTACCTTCATAGTGTGAGCAATTGCCTCCCATAGGCAAGTGTGTGATATCTTGCCCATATGTGTGCAGGAGAGGAGCAAGATCACCAACCAAAAACAGCCTGAAAATTTCACTTGATCAAGATGATAAAGATCCTATCGAAGGATCTGGCATGAAATTAGATATTTTATCATTCTAAAATGTAGAAGGAAGTATTTTCTCATGATATTGCCGATTATATTGGTGTTTTTACCTCTTCAACCTAGAGGTCGTGACAGGCCAAAATTGACACAGCCCCATATAGTGATGGTCCCGTGGGTGCGCAGGTCCTAAAGCTATGCAGCCTGCAAATACGCGCAATGCGACGTTTTTAATGCGCCAAATTTCTGCTGTGACTAAGTAACGAGAATATCATTTACGTTGGCCACAAAGAATTCAGTGAATTCCCTTTATTTTTGTAATTATTATCATTATTTGGAAATCGGGGTGAAATTTACATCAGTCAGCTTCAAAATCAAGATTTGCATTCATTTATTACGTGCGTAGCTTTAGGACCCTTTCATTTTGTAAACATAATTTGACAAGGGCATCGACATCGTCTTGAAAATGAATGTTATTGACATTGGTCCTTCGTAATTTTCTCAGCGATCTAACTTCAGAATAGATGTAGAACCAAGATATTTAAAGAAATTCGCATAAACCTGTAAACCCCTAAATAAAATGACTTTTTAGCGGCTGGAAACAAAGTGTGTAGCTTAAGGTCCCCTTATCATACACTACAGGAGGGAAAATGAAAAAGGTTAATTTTTTTTCTTTTAAGATAGTATGGTCAGGGGTCCTAAAGCTACGCAGGTCCTAAACCTACGCACCCCGCAAATACGCGCAATACGACGTGTTCAATGCGCCAAACTTTTGGTGTGACTGATCTACGAGATTATCATTTACGTTCGCAAAAAAGAATGGGTAATTTTCCTTTATTTTTGTAATTATTATCACTATTTGGAAATCGGGGTGAAATTCGCATTTGTCAGCTTCAAAATCACGATTTGCATTCATTTATTACCTGTGCGTAGCTTTAGGACCCTTTCATTTTTTCGACCAAATTCGACATGGGTATTGACTTGAAAATTAATGTTATTGATATTTGTCCGTCGTAATTTTCTCAGGGATTTAATTCAAGAGTATGTAGAACCAAGATATATGAAAGAAATTCACATTAATCATTAAAAAAGTGACTTTTTAGCTGCTGAAAACAAAGTGCATAGCTTTGCCTTTGGTCCCCCCTTCATAAAATTCTCAACTCTCAAAATCAATCTCATAATCATTTCATTTCCTGTGCATGCTCATTTTGCTTTAAAATGAAATTATAACCACATGTGACCCTTAGTCTAAAATCAATGGTAAACTAGGATAACCAAGGAGAAAAGCTTAATCAATAACATTAGTCCCGCCCAATCATTTTACAGCTGTAAATTTACAAACACAGCTCAGCCTCAGTCCACATTCACACAACACACAGTTCGTGCAGTTTTCAATAGGAAACGTACGTACCTTGGTGCACAGCTACATTACAACCGTGACCATCGCAGTAAACTAACGGGTTTTCCGTCCATCCTCGTTCGTCGCCACAGACGCAGCAACCTCCAACCATCTCCTTCATTTTCCTCTGCTAATAAAGCTGAACTTTCAGGGACAGACCAGAATGGTCGGGCTATCCTGCATGCCCTATTAACTTCATAATTCGACTCTTTCTTACGGCTTTGAATCCTAAATTTTTCTTATTTTGTGCTTGCGCCACTCAATGCGCATGCGTAGTGTCCTAATAATGCATGATGGGATAGTAAAAAGTCAACCCCGCTCTTGCATTGCATTGCATTGATAGCTAGCTAGCGAGCTTCGCTTTCGTTGCTTTGCGGTCCATGCAAGCTCCAAGCTATACGCTAGTTCACTGCTGAAGAAGGTCAATGAACTATGTGAGATACCAATGGTGGTCGTGGCTAAACGTACAACACTCCAGGACCTGAAGTTAGCACGAGTCAATTTCGGCACGTTGCTAATTTGAGGGATCTTAGAACTAATAATAGTGCAGTACTGCAGACATGATACCCTGCCTTGAGTGTGAAGCTATGTAATCACTTAAGGGGGGGGGGGGGGGGGGGGTAGATAGCTTGAGAGAAAAGAGTTGCCAGGTTGATGATAATACAAAGTTGTAGATTTTTGTTCAATATAACTTGATTTAATTTGATTTGATTAAAAAAAAAATTTAATGTTAGGGGACAGTGGTGAATGGTGGTCCAGCCATCGGAGGGAGCACTGGCATCGGGGGGGGGGGGGGGGAGGGACATGGGTGAAAATACTAAGTAACAAGGCCACCATTAGGGAAAGGGTGTGCATGGGAGGCTGGGGTCCTATCATATTTTCTCCGCTATCCCTAGGACCCCCCCCCCTCTCTCTCTCTCTCTCTTATTCTGTTCTTTCTCTTTTTGGCCAAAGCTGCTTTTCAATTTGGCTAGAGGCTGCCCCTGCCATCTCGTAGCCTACGCCATATGATAGGTATAAGCTGAGAGTAGGAAGGTAGCAGAGGTATAGATGTTCGTAGAGGGAAAATGAAAGTAGAGGAAAGAATTGGCAGAAGTATACTAGGTCGGACGATAGTAAGCACGATATAGGTGTAGAAGAGTAGAAGAGGGAGAATGGAAGTAGAATTGATTGATTGATTGATTGATTGATTTTATTTGCCAAGCCTCTAACATACAACAATAAAAGAATATCAGATCAAAATTATGTAAGCTTGAACAGGATAACCCACGAAAGCTCGAGAGCTTATTTCCAGTGGGGAAAGAAGGACTGTAATAATAGGATGGCCGTAGAAGGGAATGAAAGCAGAGGTAGGATGGGAGTATAGGAGTGGTAGAGAGGGAGAATGAAAGCAAAAGTAGAATCATGAGAATGGGAGTAGATGTAGGACATGTTAGATGGTAGTAGAATGAGAATAAAAGTAGAGGTAGGATTGTAGTAAAGGAAGGATGATAGTGTCCTAGGATGGCAGAAGAAATACGCAAGTAGAAGCAGGATGGTATTAGAGGGAGAATGGAAGTGTAGTAGAGGTATTATGGTAGTAGAGGTATAGGATGGTAGTAGGGGTAAGATGGTAGTAGAGGTATTATGGCAGTAGAGGTAGGATGATAGTAGAGGTATTATGGTAGTAGAGGGAGAATGGGAGTCGAGGTAAGATGGTAGTAGAGGTATTATAGCAGTAGAGGTAGGATGATAGTAGAGGTATTATGGTAGTAGAGGGAGAATGGGAGTCGAGGTTTCCAAGGCCATGTATCTGTCTTCTTCTTTTTTCCCTTTTATTGGGCATTTTATGCATGATTGCCCAGTCTAGTTCTTTTTATGTACTGTATTCATGCTTCATCTTTTTGCCAGGGACCAGCGCTTCTACAAGCTTTGCTTCTAAGCTGGTCTCTGTTTTCATTCTCATTTTCATAAAATTAATCTTAAGTAGTCTTCATTGATGTTACTTTTTTTTTTCTCTCACAACTCAAACTTTAATGCACTTTGTTTTGCTTGTAATGATCGAAAAATGTTTATGCACTAAGTTGTGTTGTCAATTATTTTGAATATTGTCAGATTCATAATACTTATTGTTATATACTTTGAAAAAATGAAAATGTAATGAAATAAAATCTAAAATCTGAAATCTGAATCTGAGGTAAGATGGTAGTAGAGGTATTATAGCAGTAGAGGTAGGATGATAGTAGAGGTATTATGGTAGTAGAGGGAGAATGGGAGTCGAGGTAAGATGGTAGTAGAGGTATTATAGCAGTAGAGGTAGGATGATAGTAGAGGTATTTTGGTATAGAGGGAGAATGGGAGTCGAGGTAAGATGGTAGTAGTGGGAGAATGAAAGTAGTTACAGGATTGTAGCAGATATAGCTCGGGTGGGATGGTAGTAGAGGTAGGATGGTAGGGGCAGAATGAGCGCGGTGGTAGGAATCGTAGTAGATGTATGATGGCAGTATAGGAAGGATGGTAGTAGAGGGAGAATAAAGTAGAGGTAAGATGGTAGTAGAGGTAGGCTGCTGTAGTCAGGATGAATGCATGATGTAGGATGGTAGTAGAGGTAGTATTATGAATAAAAGGTAGGCTAGTAGAGGTAGGATTTTAGTAGAGGTAGGATGGTAGTAGAGGTAGGATCAGTGGCGGATTTAGGGGGAGGCAACCCCGGCCCGTGCCCCCCCCCCCTTGAAAGAAAACAATTAGCGCTTTGTGTCCCGTTCTTTTTATTGTTGTGCCCCGCCCCCTTTTAGAACGGAAAACCTTTTTTTTTTTGCTTGTCAGAGAATTATGGAGGAAAACTGGACCCCATAACCCCCCCCCCCCCCACCACTGAGCGACGAGCAACTTTTGTAGGTCTGGCGAAAAAAAAAATTGTGGTAGTAGAGGTAGGATGATAGTAGAGGTAGGATGATAGTAGAGGTAGGATGATAGTAGAGGTAGGATGGTAGTAGAGGTAGGATGGTAGTAGAGGTAGGATGATAGTAGAGGTAGGATGGTAGTAGAGGTAGGATGATAGTAGAGGTAGGATGATAGTAGAGGTAGGATGATAGTAGAGGTAGGATGGTAGTAGAGGTAGGATGGTAGTAGAGGTAGGATGGTAGTAGAGGTAGGATGGTATAGAGGTAGGAGGGTCAGGCGGTAGGATGAGAGTAGAGGTATAGGCTAGTAGAGTTTGGTATTAGAGGGAAAATGGAAGTAGAGGGAGAATGAAAGGCTGTCGCCCGAATATCAACTATCCTCTTTGCAGTGGCGGATCCAGGATTTCTTGAGGGAGGGGGCTCAATCTTTACAAAAAAGCAAGCAAGCAAAAAAAAAAAAAAAAAGGTCCTCAGCATTTTTTGGCCCCTTTTCACTCAAAAAATCTCTGACAAGCAACAAAAAAAAAAAAAAAAAAAAAAAAGGTCCTCAATATTTTGGGCCCCCGGCCCCCACTGGATCTGCCACTGACTATTTGTACATTTTGAGAGCAAGAGAAGCACGCCTAGGTATGTTGAAAGTCAGAATTGCATTAACTCTGTATTAAAGTGTAGGTTGGATTATTCAGGTGAATTAGGGTTCAACTTCACATAGGCCAGAAGCCGGTCCCGAAATAGTCACCCCATTTAATTTACATTAAAAATTTACGCAAGTGACTGTCCGGGGAATAATGCCACATAGAGATTAATACCAGTGCAAAATACAATTTCATAGGCTAATCCGGTGACTGTCCAAGTCTATACCAATAAATAACTCTTTGTGAAATTTCGAACTAAGACATTTAAAAATGACTTTTCGTCTTCAGTCTGATAGTATTTTTCGACATGGACTTCGTAATCCAGAGTATCATCATGGAGCCAATTTACTAAGGTAAAAATAATTACCTTACATTTTATAGCAAGTTGACCAAATTAGAAATGGATTCTACGCCCCTCGAAACCCCGATATACAGGTATCATACACGAGTATGTGACATGTATAGTTCAAAAGTTGGGTTTTGATATGGCTAACATACAGGCGCCATTTGGGATTTAAGAAAATTATAGCTGAAATTGTTCTAGGACCACATAAGATCACAAATATATATATATATTTAAAATCAACTGAAAGAACATTTATATGTTCGCTACAATCGTCAAATGGACTATACTTTTAGCTCAAAACATACGTTCGGGTACCTCGCTGCCCGAATATGAGGATATTCAGGTATCTCATTGCCCTGAAAAAAAATCATTTGTCATGGTCAGGGGCGTCGCTAGAACATCTTGAATGGGGGGGGGGGGGTGACACCCAAATTTGCCGACGAATTTTTAGGGTATGACGCCCAAATTTGCACCCTAATATCCCCCCCCCAAAAAAAAAAAAAAAAAAATCATTGAAAAAAATCACAGATGTAGAGATTTTGATCATACAGGTGACACCCCCACACCCCCCGCTAGCGACGCCCCTGGTTATGGTACAATGTTATTTCGTAATCCAAATATACTAGTACTACATAAGATATAAGAATTGGTCGGCCCCCTCGCAGATGGTTGCTAGAACATTGGAACTTTAGCAATCCTGGAGGCAGGGGCTGCATGCAGTCTTTATTGTTGTTGTTATTGTATGACTGAGTAAGGCCTACACTTAAATATTTACTTGAATTTTTTTTTGCACAACTGCATTTTAAAAATCTTTCTCATTATCAAAGACCATTATGTTTAGAGATAAATTATGAGTACAGAACGTCAGAACCCTATCCAGTGGTGTAGTTACGGAGTGGCAGGAGGCGCGGCATGTCTAGACAAAGAATGGCCAAAAAGAGAAAGAAAAGAGAGAGGGGGAATTATACTAGGGATAGGGGATATGGGAGTAAATATCATTGATAGGACCCCTCCAACACCCTTTCCCTAATCGGTGGTCTTTTTAATTCTTATCTTCACCCATCTGTGCCCCCTTCCTTCCCCGGATAACAGTGTTCACTCAATGGCTATATATAGACACACTCTAGGAACACTATATTCGTCATTGCCCCTATTAAATGACAATTAACTCCTAATTTTAAAAAAAAAATGTAAATACGTAACTTCTCACTCTGTATCTGGACAACTACCCCCTGGACAATTACCCCCTGGACAACTACCCCCAGGACAATTACCCCCTAGGACAACTACCCGGACAACTACCCCTAAGACAACTACCCCAAGGTCAATTACCCCCAGGACAACTACCCCCAATGACAATTACCCCCTAGGACAACTACAACCTGGACAATTACCCCCCCCCCCCCGGACAACTACCCCCCGGATTCTGGGGTAGTTAATTGTCCGGGGGAGGGGTATCAAATTAATCATAATTTTATGGGGGTAATTTTTCTTGGGGGGTAATTGTCCAGGGGTTAGTTGTCCTGAGGGGGGGGGGTAGTTGTCCTGGGGGTATTTTTCAAGGGGGTAGTTGTCCTAGAATCCTTGGTATCATGTCTACAGTTGGGCATAACAACTGAACTCTACACTACGAGTGTAGGGTGTAGAGTTAAGTGGGTATAACTCTGCACTATTATTAGTTGCGGGATCCCTCAAATTGGCAACGTGCCTAGATTGGCTCGTGGATCAATTGTGCTAACTTCAGGTACCGGGAATGTTGCACGTTTAGTTTTTTTAGCGTTAATATTGTTTAGAGAATGCCCGATACCAATGGATACGCTGCATACAATGTAAGTTGCTAGTTTGACTTATAATATAAATATAATATGAGGCTTACTTCGTTCCATTTTTGTTTTGCCAGTGACATCTTGATGAATAGAATTAATTCATTCAAATTATTTCAAATGCATTAGGGATTTGTTCTTCATTTTTGTGATGGTCATCTGTTATTTTTACCCCTTGAATTTTTTTTGAGCAGACTAAATTCTCACCAGCACAGTCCCACGTGTAGGCAATTGAGTCTGGGGGAAAAGGGATCGGAAAACCACACCAGCAACGCTACTACTTTGTACTAGCGGGTCAGTGCAAATGCTATTGTGTGTATAATTGGGTTTTTACAGACGTGTATCAATCAGATATGATTATTTACGTCTGGGACCGACCTTTAACGTAACGTCACCATCCAAATTATTTCAGTGCTATTGTCATGTTCAGATAAAGTGCAAACAGTAATTCATAAATTCTAAATATAAATGTTGTTTTGTTTCTGCATTATTTTTTGTCCAAATCAAATGTGATTCAGAGATGGAAAATAGAGACTTCAATTTTATTAAAAATTTTCTTTTTATCTCCTTTTGTTTTCTTGTGTCCTTATTTCCATTCCTTTTTTTTTTTTTTTTTTTTTTTTTTTTACAGTTTATTGATTTTGAACTTGAAGTTGTTTTTCTTCTTCATCATCAAGTTTTTTTCATCTCTGTAAATTGTATCTTCTGGTTTGTTTTCTTCATTTTTTTTTTCTGTTTTACTTTGAGTTTTGTTTCTTTCTCAGTCTTTCGTTCTTTTCTTCTTTTTTTTTTTTCCTTATTCATCTTATGCCTTTTTTCTATTTTCTTTACTTTATTTTTTATTTTTAATCAATTCCTTATCTGTCTTCTTTTCTTTATTGCTTTTTTCTAACTCATCTCCTTTTAACTTTTTTTCCCATTTCTTTCTTTCTTTCTTTTGTTGTTTGTTTACTTATTCCCTTTTTTCTGTCTTTGTATATTTTCCGAGTAGTATTTGCCATTTTGTTCATATTCTTTCTATTTTCTGACTTTTCCAATAACAGTATTAAACGATAATTAGATTTTTAAATTAAATGTACACCCTACATCTGCCCTACATGTAGCTTACACAGGCATACTCACACATATACAAACACAGATTTTTATTTTTTTTATTTATTGATATTTCATCAGGGTAGCCCATTCAACAAAAGTTGATCTTCCATGGGGCCCTGAAAATACAAAAAACTATATACAATTAAAAATGATTTGAATTACAATCAGATGAGCATACATATATCAAATAAGCAGTAACATAAATAATTATAAACGAATTCAATAAAACTGTACCAAAACTAAACCACAATAAATAATCAGTGTCAGTAATCATAACTATTAAACTTACTGATGTAAGGATAAACAATGATAATATAAAGAATGAGAGATAGAGAAAGGGAAACCTTGGGAGCAAAAAAAAAAAAAAAAAATTATGGCGTCTTCTGGAGGATATCAACCAAGTACCAACTATACCCACACAACATGTTCATTTATTGATGATGGTTGTGCCTTCAATTGAAAATCTTGTTATCGTTATCGGACATATCTGATCTGGGCCCAGTTTTGTAAAGAGTTGCGTTTGATTTGAATCCATCGCAACTGTGTACTTAAGAGATAGGAGTTGCGATTGTTTTCAAACTGCGATCGCAACTCTTTATAAGACGGGGCCCAGCTCTTTATTCTTAATTTTTTCCCTTTTTTTTGTGTGTGTGTGCTTGACTGCTCAACGTGTACCCTAATGAAATAAATGAACATGTTGTGTGGGTATAGTTGGTACTTGGTTGATATCCTCCAGAAGACGCCATAATTCATAAAGATGTTTAAACTGGAGGTGTGTCGTGAACGGTCACCTATTTTAAGTTGCCGGTTTTGAAGTAACTTCAAGTGATGCTTTGAGGTTATTTATGGATGGCTGGCTAACTACTGAAGGGGGCAGACTATTCCAGTCTTTTATAGTCCTTGGGAAGAATGAATATGCATGTGCATCAGTCCTAACTTGACTGATGTTGAATTGTTGATCATGACCACGTCTTGCCTGGTTTTCCTTTGGTGGGATGTATGTCTTGTAATATATGTCCACAAGTCCATAGATTATCTTATAAAAACAAGCAATGCAAGATCTACATCTTTCCTCTTGGAGTGGGAACCAACAGAGAGAGAGAGTTTGGCTAATACATAAATATTGAAAAAATATTGAAAAAAGAATGTCCTCTACTTCATAGGATACACATCAGTGGCCTAAGCCATCTGAGGACACTTTTGGAAACTATTAAGATACCTGCTCATATTTGTTGCTATCTATAGCATATCTGTAAAATGGTCTCAAGATTTGCAACTATTTGATGGTTATGTGGCATTGTTACAAAAGGCTAAAGAGGGAAAGGGTAATCTTTCATTCTTCTACTCTTTCATCCCATCTGAAAAAAGTTGCTCTTTACATGTACATGTTCGCTCTTAGCCAACGCTTATTTTTTTCACTGATGTATCTACTGCACTTTGAATTACTGTCAAACCAGAAACTCGCAAATTATTAATGACAGCCGATTTTGCAGCAAGAAACCTTCGCAAAATTGCAATAATTTTATGTTTCAATTGTGACTTTATTTTTTTGCCGCATGAAACTTGTGTGAATCTCGACCTTGAAATTTTCATGCATGCGAAAATATCTGGTTTTGCAGTATGATTGTCATGATCATTATCTGCAATTTATTATTACCAATATGTTGATACCGCAACAAGGGGAGAAAACATTTTAGATAAATGTTACTGCTCAGTCGGAGATGCCTACAAGTCTCTTATTCGGCCTGGAATTGGTGCATCAGACCACCATACTGTTTTTCTCATGCCAAGGTACAAACAAAAGATTAAACGTGAAAAGCCAAAGAAAAGGGTGATCAGAGTATGGGACAGTGAATCGAGTGAAATGTTACAAGCTGCATATGATATCACTGATTGGGACATGTTTCGTGACGAATGTGATGATATACATGAGCTAACAGATACAATAAACAGTTATGTTACATTTTGTGAAGACTTACACATCCGATCTAAGGAAATCAAAGTCTACCCGAATGGCAAGCCTTGGTTTAATAGACACATAAAAGCAACCATTAAAGAAAAGAGGAAAGAGTTTAAGAATGGAAATCATGATCGAGTAAAAGAACTGTCTAGAAAACTAAAAAGACAAGTTAGTGAAGCAAAACGAGAATACGGAGAAAAGCTGGAACAGTGCTTTATGACTAATGATCCCAAGAACGCATGGAGATGTTTAGAAGTAATGACGGATTATTCCAACAAGAAACATGAGAATACTTTTGAGCACGAAGAAAATGCAAAAGAAAGGGCAAATGAGCTTAACTCTTTCTTTTGCCGTTTTGAGAACCATGACTGTAGTGAAGAACTCAACGATCAATTAACATTGTTACGTAACAGAGCTGATGATGGAGAGCCCTTTGTGATCCACGAATCGGATGTTCGTAAGCAGTTCAAGTTCATTAACCCACGGAAGGCACCGGGGCCTGACGGTGTGAACGGACGAGTGTTAAAGAAGTGCTCATCCCAACTCGCCGTACCATACTCTACGATATTTCAGATGTCGATTTCGGAAAAGATAGTACCTGCATGTTGGAAAGCGTCCGTAGTTACGCCAGTACCCAAGAACAATCGCCCTAACACGAATAGTGATTTTCGCCCTATTGCACTGACATCAGTTGTTATGAAAAGCCTAAAAAGACTGGTACTTGCGAAGCTGACAAGTTCAGTTCTCCCACTACTTGATGCAAACCAGTTTGCTTATAAGGCGAAACGCTCCGTAACTGATGCAGTTCTCATCCTTACAAATATGTTGTACGAACACTTAGATAGGGCAAGATGTTATGCCAGGGTAACTTTTATAGATTTCTCGTCAGCGTTTAATACTATAGAACCCCTTGTACTATTAGAAAAGCTACAAAATTTACATGTTCATCCATCCCTCATACTATGGTTGCAAGATTTCCTTCATGAAAGGACACAGAAGGTCAAGGTCAATGGCATTCTCTCTGACGAACTTACCACAACCATTGGCACCCCACAAGGGTGTGTACTATCTGCAACCCTATTTACCCTGTACACCAATGACTGTATGTCAAATAACCCATCTACTCACATACTTAAATATGCAGATGATACAGCAATAGTTGGATTAATTGAAGATGAGAATGAATTAGATTACAGGGCTACAATCTCTATGTTCGAAAACTGGTGTAAGACCAACTACCTACTGGTTAACTCCAAGAAGACAAAAGAAATTGTCTTCGACTTCAGGCAAAAGAAAGCCTTTGAACCAGCCGATAGACCTGTCTATATAAACAATGATGTCATAGATAATGTTGAATGTTATAGATACCTAGGCATAGAAATCGATAATAAGCTGTCGTGGGATGCAAAATCAAAGTACGCTCTAACCAAATGCAATCAGCGGTTATATTTCCTTAGAAAGTTGAAGTATTTTCATGTCAACGATAGGATTCTGTTTCTGTTTTACCAGTCGATCATCCAGAGTATTATTACATTTGACTCAGTTATTTGGTTTAATAATGCAAAACAAAGAGATAAACAAAAGCTCAGAAGAGTTGTTAAGCAAGCCAGTAAGATAATGAATAATACCGTTGACCTGGATGAAATCTGTAAAGAAAGGGTAATCTCAAAGGCTCTATCCATTATGTCTGATCTGACCCATCCCCTGAATAGCCAGTACGTATACCTGAGAAGCGGACGGAGACTGAAATCTGTAAAAGCAAGAACTAGTCGACGCATCAATTCGTTCATCCCATTCTCCATCAGAGTTGTTAATGAAACCCAGTAGAGAGGTTATATAGATATATAGATATATAGGTATATATAGGTGATATAGAGATATATATAGGTGGAATAAAAGAAACTAAGTTTAGATCACGATATGAAACAGTGTAATTAGAATAGAACCTTCAAAAATAATAAGAAAATTATGAAGTACATGTACTTATATGCTTTTGTAACCCTGATACTGTTATAACACTGGAAAAGAAAAGCTTAATTCCTATCAACGTTTATGAATAAAGGAAAAAGACATGAAAGGAAAGTGAAATAAGACATCAAAGTAAAATAGATAGAAGAAGAAAAGAAATGATAAGAGAAGAATAAGAGGGTAAGAGAAGAATATAGAAGATATAGAAGAAGAAGAAAAGAAGAAATGAAATGAAATTAATTAGCAAATAATATACTCCACACTAAAACACAATGTTATACAGTACTATGAAGGAAAATTGTTTAATAATACTTAACCATTACCTTATTGAACCCAATTATTTTCAGTCAGAACCAGGTAGACCTATCCATTGTGCAAATTGCAATTTATTTATTTTTATGTAATAATTTTGTATATATGTATTATGTTCAGTTGATTTATATTAATGTCGTAATATTGTAAAGCAAGTTTTTATACAAGTACAAATAATTATCCTCTATGGACATAATAAATGATTGAATTGAATTGAATATTGTTTTGTTCTCACTGTATAGCATCTATATGAGATTTGTCCACGTCTGGAGACATACTGAGAACAGAAGATGACAGGGCGGGATTACAGAGATTTTCTGACAACACACAGGAGTGGAGCTAAGGAAACTGGCCGTCCTGATGAAGCAGGTACCTTTTTAAAAACATTTATGAGGCTTAGAGGCTCTGATATAAAATCCATCCAAAATGTTCTTATAGTGAATAATCTACCTTAGATATGAAGTTGTCTGTTTGCAGTGAAGACTTTGTAAAAGCATATTATAGAGTTGTCGTGGTTTAGTGTAATGATGAATAAGTTTATGGGTCTTAGTTTAAATCCCAATCATGTCATTTAATTCCTTTGTCAAGACACTAACCTGTTGCAGGGGCAGATCCATGATTTTGTGAGGGGGGGGGGGGGGGGTGGGGGTTAGGACACAAAATTTCTTACAAGCAAAAAAACAAAATCTCTTTGTTTACTTAATGAATGCCAGGGCCCCATTTCATGAAACTTGTTATCAATAACAAATTACAATAATTGTTGTATAAAGCTACTGAAATCCTTGAATCTGTTTGGCTGAGAGCAAATTTGTCATAGAAATGGGGCAGTTGTTATTGATAACAAGTTTTATGAAAGCTTGCCCAGATGTGGTTTAATTCATTTCCTATGGGGAACAGGTGGGTCCTGTATAGAGCCAATAGGAGTGAAAGAATTTACAAATCAGTGGGTTGAAAGGGGGTGGGGCATAGGTGAGGCACGGGCTGGTTTTGCCCCCACCAGTGCTGTGGAATATGAAACAAGAGATAATATGGGATGAAACCAGTTCTGAATGTGTGATGAATAGAAATGAAATGGTCTTCAAAGGGATAATCTGTATTTGCAACTATATACCCAGGAGAGTGGGAATTTCTTAGGCTTTGAAATAGATTTTATGAATAAATTGATCAAGTATCCATTTGAGAAGCAGAACTGTACAAGTAACAATTTGTATTATCAGCACATGGTTTTAGTCCAGTTTTGATTAGATGGAACTTTTTTTACATAGTAGAAATGACTTTGACTTCACTTCACTTGTCATGTGTCTAGATATGAGTGTGTGAGAGATTTTTTTAAATTTCAAAACCTATAGCTATGGGCCTGTTAACTGCCAAAATATTTTTTTGGTATGTGTACCAGTTTATACCCTAGTGAAGACTTTAATGTTTAGATAAATCATCTCTGGCAGATTTTTCAATATATGTATTTTATAGTCATTCCCTTGATCACCATTTGCTCACATTCCAGATAAACTGCTTGTGCGTATGAAGGAAGGCCTTGGCAGCACCCGCTACAACAAGGTGGACTATGACCAGCTGAAATCCATGGCCTTAGAGCGGAAGATCTCTGGCAACCGCTCCCTCCTGAAGATGAACAAGCTCAAGAACTTCACCAAGGCCAGCAAGGAGAACACGCTGCTCAAGCAGCATCGAACGGTCTGGCAGCGGGAGCTGGGGAAGCTAGACGGCATCAGGCATCGACTGGAGCGGGAGCAGGAGAGGCTGATCCTGCAGGGGACGACGGAAGGCTCGTCCATCACCATGTTCATGCTGGAGGCAGAGGATTACAAGATGCAGCTGGGAGAGGAGCTGGAGAAGTTCAGGAAGGCGACAGCAGAACCTGTCTGGTCACTTAAGGTAAGATTTACTGCTCTTTGATATCTCTGAATGATGGGTGATTTTGGTATAAGTTTTATTAGAAGATGATTTCGCATTTTTCCATATTACATTGGCAATAACCCCATGCACCATACTCTCTTTTGCTGTCTTTCTCACTCCCTCCATCTCTCTCTCTGTCTCTCAGGATGATCTGAAGATCTGGCTATCACGTAACAAGGTAAGACTCCAGCATGGTGGGGATGATGAACTTGATGCTCAGCATGCTGAGATCTGTGAAGTCATAGAAAGTGTGAAGAGCCAGCAGGAAGCAGTGATGAAACAGCTTGAACATGAGCAGTGGGCCCTGGAGAGTGAGCTAGATTCAGGCTTCCTTCAGGGTCTAAGTTTAGGTAAATGAGTGTCAAAGATGTGTCTCTAGTCATTCAATTGCAATGTGAAAGAAACAATTGGGAAAGATAGATTAGATAGGACATAAAAATAACTATGTGTTTTGAAGTTTTGAAATCATCAAGGTGATAGGAAATTGACTAAATCCTGCCGAAAATCACGTGCAGTAAACAGCAGTGCACACAGAAATGGGTACGTGGGACTACACATACATGTGGCATGAAAGTTTGGTCCAAACTTTTACACTATTTCTTGACATATTTGAAATATCAGGGCATTCATAGAGTAGTCCTTTTCAGGGGACATTTCTATTATGATACTCTTCAACATTGACATAAAAAGAAGAAGAAAAATCACAAAAATGTGACCAGGCACCACAAAACCACCAAAAAGTCGCCAGATATGAATTTTTAGTTAAGGTCTGATTCTGAAAGAGGAGATTCTCAGCTTTAAAATGATATATAACTCATTAGCATTGGATGTTCCTAACTCACTGTACAAAGAGTAGAATGCACAGTCCCTCAGAATGTTACTTCTGAGAAATAAGGTTTTAAAGTTTGCAGTCTATTGAAGCACTCTGACTTGCAAGGTGTTGTGCTAAGGTGACAAAAGGAGGATTAGAACTCTGAAAATTTCTATAAAGGGATTATCAGATTGTCTTAAAACTTGGCATACTAATTAGGCATATCCTGTTTATTATAGCCCACAAGTATCAATGCAAGAACTTACTCTGCTTAAAAGTTATGGAAGATCAAAATGAGACAAGTATTCAGGGTCGTAAACAAGAAAAGTAATACAACAAAAACCAGAGAAGACGCACATAAGTCTAATAAAAAAACTGTCAAAAATACCACTTTTAGATTGTTTGATGCCTCCAAATTTTTAGATTACTTACAAAAAAGTATACTCTTTCAGGAAATGCCCAAAACTAAGATTTGACCATGCCAACCAAAAACACATTGATCGAGCTCTAACCGAAAAACACACAGTGCGACTTTTTGGTGGTTTTGTGGTGCCTGGTCACAAATACTCTCCTTTACCAAAACTCAACCTTCTCTTTTATATTATGGATACCCACTTAACATTCAATTTTGTTTTCCCAATGTAAGAAAAAATAAACATAGTTTGGTACATGCCTTGATGTTGCAGGTACAGAGAAATGTGTTATGGAAGGGATACCAGCGGAGGCAGAGATACTGGAATGTCCCGATCTTGAGATACGGAATGCAGTCCTGCAGGAATTTCTCACCCTTGATGAAAAGTACAGGGAAAGACTGAGAGATCTGGATAAAAGGCACTCAAGAACATTAGCGTGAGTATGACATGGAGACATGTGCATGTTGTGCAAAAGATTGAATTAAAAAATGAAGACCTCAATAAGTTTAACTCACTAGTCAGCAGCCCAACAGTGTGAAAATAACTATTTTCAACCTCAAAACCATTGTCAGTCATATTATAAGTCATGCGCAAATGCGGGTCATAGATTTTCAAGCTAAGACTAAATGTATATAGACCATTTAGTGTAGGTTTGGGTTGTCTGAAGTCATCATGCAGTTTTGAAAGTGACAAAACTGAGTCTATGCTTGCAGATTAAAGGCTTTGAGATATTTTTGTCATTTTGATTTTTGAAATGTCATTGTAATCCAAGACACTCTAATCTAGTTGATCTCTCCATTCTTCTGACCCATCCCTTTTGTTCTACAGTGATTCCTATGGTGGGTGGAGTCGAGATGATCATGTAGTTTTTGAGAGCATTGTTGAAATGTACCCCAGAGACATGCAAAACAGACGTACGCTATATATTGACAGGCTCAGGAAACAATTTCCAAAGAGATCCAGAGCCCAGTTGGTAAGTAGTCCAGGTTCTGTTCTATCAAGGTCTAAAAAATTTGCTGCATATTACTGTATAAGTGGTTATTTTCGCGGTGGTTTTATTTTCGCGATTTTCGCGAGTCGGTCCTCGCGAAAATTTCCACTTCAATATATGGCTGTATATAGTAACAAAAACATCACAAAAATCGCGAAATTAAACCCTCGCGAATTTCCCTACCTAGTCCAAAATCGTGAAAATATCTGTACGCGAAAAAAACAGCTTATACAGTAGTTGTCAAGACAAGGCCTGTAGTACTTACTTTCTTGTACACCCAGAATTTAGCTGAAAAATTCAGACTTTATTGTTTTGTCTATAGCTTGTACAGAAAAGGCTCTTCCAGAATGAACTCAAACTGGAGATGGGCAATCACCAATTCAAACCACAAACACTATTTATGAAGTGAGCCTTTGTCTTCTTCTGTTTGGTTATCCAAGGTGGAACATGAGGACTGGATGATCACCCATCGATACCACACCCGTCTCAGAAACACCCTCGTCAACTGCTGGGCCAAAGACAAGCAGGAGCTGTATGAGAAAGCTGAAGCCATCTTTGCGGACGTTAGTCTTGCTGCGGAGCTGGAGTCCATCGCAGCAATCAACAAACATCGGCAGGAGGTGATCAACGAACAGCTCCGTGAAAAGGTAGATGGATGAGAAATATGTGAAAGTCCTGACGAGTCCTGACGATTCTTAAGGTAGCTTTGTGAAACTTTGTGGCACATAAAACCACAGGAAAGACGCATGTATGACAAAATAAATTAAAATCTAAATTTGAATTTTATAGAGGCGGAACCAAAATATTAGGTTGTAAAATTAGTATTTACCACTTTGAACACTTTTAAGCTAAAAAATATGAAAACCTTTATTCAGATATGTCTGATTCTAATTTTAGAAGCACAGACAAAACTAGCAATTTTCCTCTTTGCGTCTTTCCTGCATCTTTATGTGCCATTGCGTTTCACTAAGCTCCGTAAACTTGCTTTGAAAAGTAATTAAATGCTGTATTTAAATACATGTATAACATAAAACGATGCAAAGTTACTCCAGAGTATTATTGAAGCTAGATAAATCAATATTTTAAACATTTAAAATTATGAGAGAAACAATTACCTCAAGATATTAGTTGTTGTTTTTCATCAGATTGAGCTTTGGAGAGAACAGAAGCTGGAGGCCATGAGGATAGAAGCAGAACTGGAAGCACAAAGACTTAAGAATGTACAGAAGGAGATGGAATTGGAGAAACAGAAAGAGGAAAAGAAAAGAGCATCAGAGAAAGAGAAGGTATTCATAGCATTCTTGATGGTCGCTGAAATAATACGAGCATCCTTATATGATTTTAGCGATTATCATGTTATTACATAAGCCGGCTGGCAATCAGAGCTGGTTATATTTCAGGCCTTTAGTTTTCGTTTATATTGTTCGATTTTGGCTTTCTGTTCATTCTTGCAGTTTACTCTGATGAGTGCAAGACGAAAAGCTTCAGTATGCCTCTGTTCAACGTTATTCTCTGATTTTGTACTACCAAACATCTTTTCATTCTTGATGTGGAGCTTTCAAACCTCTAAAAACCAGCATTGATGGAAAGAAGTGCTCACACTGCCCCTTGTATAGAGACCAGCAAACAGCAGGGGATCAAGTACTGGAACTTGTTTTTACTCTGTAAATTTTGGGTTTTATTGCTCTGCAGTCAATTTCATACACCAGCTGAATTTCAACTTCAACCCTGACCACCAAAACAATACCTTATCCTAACCCTAACTCTTAAAGAGAAGATTGAGTTCTGGGAAAGGTGAAAAATAATTTGTGAGCTTTCTCATTCCTCATATGTCAGTTTGGAAGAACATCATAGTAGAAATGTCCCCACAAAAGGATTTCTCTTCAAATGCCCTCATATTTGAAATACGATGAGAAATAGCTGGAATGTTTGGACCGAACATTCATTCCACATTGTGTGCAGTCCCATATACCCATTATTGTGTGCAGTGCACTTGCTTTTCAGCAGGATTGGGACAATTTCTTATCATTTTGATGATTCGAAAACCTCACAGTATGAACCAGTTCTTATGTTGACATGATCAACCGTTCCCAATTGCTTTCAGACAGTTTCTTTTACAATGTAATACCTTGACCAGATCTCAACTTATCTTTAAAGGGGAAGTCCACCTTGATTACAAGTTGGTTTTTTAATAAGAAATATTAAAGAAACAGATCAGTAAAGTTTTGAGCAAAATACAGTAAAAAATAAGAAAGTTATGAATTTTTAAAGTTGTAATCAATCAAACACAAATTGGCAACTCTGTGACGTGAAATATATGCGTGTTTTATCTTAAGATAAATTTTCTTTTTTATCTGAGATAAAATGAATCTCAGAATACCGCCCCAGAGCACATCTGCAAGAGCAAATGTTGCATCATCATTCATTGCAGCTCCTTCAGCTCAGATATTTAAAGCTCACAGACAGTCTCGGTAGCAAAAACAAGGCTGGCAAGAAACTTATCTAACATAGTCACATACTATTCTCCTTTTATCATAAGACACATGTACGAGATTATTTAACATTCCATTCACGATTTCGAACAAATTTTAGTGTAAATATCTGTAAGAAACGCTTGGTAACGGCTTTTCACTGCCTCACGCTAAGACCATATCCACCCGAAGGTTCCCCGCACAATAAACCCAGCGCTTCGCACTGTGTGTAGCGTATTCTATAACACACAGCAATCCCTATGTGCGTAATGTGTGTGGCCGTTGTTTGAATTTACATCCCCTCTTTTTTGGGCCAGGGATTTTTATTACTTTTCACCTCTCATTCGATAAATATTTCACTTGAGGAGGAAAAAACTTCACAGCATCTTAGTTACATGTATGTTAGTACCGTGCTGTTTATTAAGTAAAATCAAAGAAATCTCACGAAAAGTTTTTGAGAGCTTCCCAAAACTATCTTCTACCTTTAAAATCATTTTCTTCCAATAGATCCAAGTGTACAAGGAGCATCTCCAGAAGGAGCAAGAGAAAGAGGAAGCTCAGAAAAGAGAGAGACTGGCTGAGCTCCGGAAAGCGATGGAAGTACAGGCAGAACATGACAAGGAAAGGTAAACAGTTGTTTGATTACATGCTGTATAGTTATAATTCTATTTTACTCTTTACAGGGCCACAAAATTTATGTATCGAAACAAAGATTTCATGAGACAACTCTTTCAAATCGTGGTTCATATTTCTTTGCTCACCTTGATAGATGTGATATTTCATGATATAACACTTCACCATTCATAAGCATGTTTTGAATTTCACAAAAGAAATAGAAACTTTTCTATGCTTAAACTTATGAAATACAATTATATCAAAATTTGATTTGTGATACGTATAGTGCATATATTGCATTAATTTTGTTTCATTCAGAGTTGCGTACCGTCAACACTTGCAAGAGCTGAAGGAAGAACATATGAGAGAAGAAAAGTTAAGGGTAGAAGAGGAGGAGTTAGAGAGGGAAAGAAGACTGGAGGCATTGAGAGAACAGGTACTGGGTGATTTCAAGTTCGGTGTTAGGTGTTGGTGTTGAGAGCGTGAATTGGGATGCTGATTCTAGCCCCAACACCGAATTCGGGTTTATAAAAATAATACCAATCACATTATTGATAGCTCAACACCTAGTGAAGTCAATCCCAGCACCAGCTTCATTTCAGGTTCGGTGTTGTGGCTGGTGCTAGTTTTACCCCAACACCAACACCAGCTTTCAACACCGAACTTGAATTTACCCACTGTCTAAATCCCTTCTTGTGTGTGTGATGAAATGTGATAATCCGCAGGTTGCCATGGTAATTACGCTGGTTGCTACAAACCCACTGCCTTAACATCCTGGTGCAATTAATATTTTCAAATGGGCAATAAGTTTTGAATATCACTTGTCATCATGATCAATCGTGTAGTGTTGGTAAATTTGCATTTATCTCATATTCAAACACATGATTAAGAAATTATCATCCCCATGCCGACGAAGTTAGAGGGGGATATAGTAACGCTGCTGTCCGTCCGTTCGATAACTTTAGTATAAATGTTAGAAAGATTTTAAAGAAATTTGGTAAGAAGGTACATGGTACCTTGGGGCACATAAATTTGGTGTCCATGTAAGAAAAATGTTTGACATGTCTGATTCAGCAAGTGGTAACAAGCTTTTGAAGCACCCTGGTTATGTTTTGTAACTTAAACCTTGATTACCACGACATTGCAAAATCCCATACTGTGAATCAATATGATTTTATAACTTTTTTTTTTTTAGAGTTTCTAGTTTAAACCACTGAATTACATACAATTACAATTTAATTTCACCTGACTTTTTCATGACATTAAAAATGCTGCCATATTTTGCAGTTACATGTTTGATTATCTTTTCAGGTTGCAATACATGTTGAGAGTGATCCAGTCCGTATGATGCAAGGTACAACGGTAAGTTTGTGAAAAATATGATTTTGAGATATCATAGCGGTTAAGCATGCTTTAGAATTTAATATTCCTTTAAACAGTATCTCATTGAAAGATTTTGCACTCAGTTTCTGCCATTTGTTCAAATGTTCCAATAATTTTATTTCACAATGAATATTATATTTTTAATTATAATCAACCTTTATTCGTAACATAGCCTTGTGAAATATAGAATTTAAAGATATGCAGGGAAAGCAAAAGACGTAATTGCTATTGATGTCAGTTCATCTAACTAAAGTACAGTACTTCTTTCAAGTATCAGAGTGACAGTTTCTGTATTATTTAGCCTAAGCGAGTTGGTTGGGGTGTTTAACAGCTCCATATTCTTTTATTATGGCTTTACATTTCTCTAAGCTATTAATTCATTATCATCTCCATTGTCTTTGAATTGAATTAGAATTATGTCATGAAATATCTGTTCTCTTTCCCCAGGCTTCTAAAGCTCGTTTGGGTATCGGAGTTGAGCAAGATGTTAACATCCAGCAACCTTTGTTTGAGATGAATACCTTCAGCTCAGATACGGTGAGTCAAGGGTCAAGTTGTTCTTTCTTGCTTTCATCTGTAAATGTAATCATGCTTCTAAATAAACAATTCCTAATTTTGACTTTCATTGGTTTGTCAAAATATCTAATATTAGGCCTTTTCTTGTCAGTGCTTCTGCATTTCTTTTTCATTGATGTATAGGAATATTGCAATGCTCTTCTTTTGGCTCCAGTTGTGGACCTTTTAATTCAAATTTCAGTAATATGAATATGCCTTAATGGTTATTAGTTAAAAAACTGATTATCTGCATTTTATTTTTGATGAATCATCATAAACATCAGTAGGGACACAGTAGGGGTCACTGAAAGAATTTTGGAAATTACCAGAATGATGAAGGCACTTATTACAATTTCAATCATCCTCCAGGTGATGGCTGATCCTCGGCTGAAGCTAGAGCAGGCCTTGAGGAAAGCAGGTCTTCATGAGAATCCTTACGCAAGGCACATGATCAGCACCACCAAACCCCTCAAAGCACCTAGACCAGATATGAAGTCTAGTCTCTTCAAGGATAAATGATGTTGTCAAGTCAGCACTACTGATTCCCTCAAGTTATCCAGGCCCGATGTGAAGTCAAGTCTCTTTGAGGATGGAGGATGCTCCTGTGACATTTGCTATGTGATCAGTCTCCTACACTAAACTGAATTCTTAACTTCAACCCTGGACCAAACACTCTACCGGACCCTAGCCCTAACCCTAACCTAAAATTCAATTACATCCTTAACCCTAACCCTACATGTAGTCTGCAAGCACAGACCCTAATTCGACACTTTATCAGAAAATCATCGGGTTGAGAGAAGCCTAATTCAGCTACCTTCTGGTCGTGTCATGAGCAGCTATAGTACATGACCTATTGTAGTCTTACAGTGCAGACACTCTTTTACGACTGACCAGGGTTTGTGCCTGCAAACTACCCTACATGTACATCTTTGATTAATAAAGCCTGGAGCGTTTGTCAACGAAGCAAATTTCAGGTCACCTGATCAAGAAATTGATAGAAAATATAAAGATTGGTCATGTTCAGTTGTTGAATCCACAGCTCTTTCACTTGGACACCACACCAGATACAAAGTCCAGTCTACGCAAGGACATTTTGTATCAACCAGTTGTGGAATCAACAACTCTTGCACAGACAACATATATTTAAGGATGTGTTTATAGATGACTTGATTAGGATATTCATATTCATAGAATTGAATGGTGACCAGGTGCAATGATTATTTGACTTTTCGATTCCTTTAAGTGTATTGCTCAGGAAGGAAAAAGGAAATTGAGAATCTTGTCTAGTATATGGTATCATGTCATTCCGTGCCAAGTATAAACATTCCGCCCATGATTATGATGAATTTTAATGTACCGTAAATATTATCAACATATGACCCCAAATTATAGGCCTCTAGGCTATCCTTCACTCTTTGTATCCCTGGACTGACTACTTGGTTATCATGTAGAGGTCCATAAAAAAGTTACACCTAATTTATGGACAAGCTGCGCAATACATGTATTCATGACAGTTATATACATCAAAAGCAATTTATCAAGCACGTAATCCTTATTTCAAAATGGTACCAAAGATATGAAATGAAATCACAATTTTTATTTGTCTTATCCATAATCATGCAGTCATGCATGGCAGTATGTATGTATGCAGGGACTCAACTTTGTCAACCTTTAAAGCATTCCAAAATATTTCTCCAGCCACATTCCAATTTATGGTTAAATTAATGTTGATCGATGTGCTGTTAAAGGAGAATGAAATCCTGGGAAAAAATCAATTTAATTGAAAAAGGATAGAGAGAAGCAATTTAAAAAAAGTTCCATCAAAATCGGTTACGAAATGAGAAAGTTATGAAAGTTTGAAAAGTCTCAATTTACTTTCTGTGGTGATCCTCAAATTGGCAATGTTGCTTCAAAGTGACAGGTTTAGTAGTACAACTCTCCATATGTTTTGTACACAAAATTTCATATTTTCCCCATTATCTCTCAAGGTGCAGCTTGTCTCCTTCTTAGCTCAAGATATATCATGGGAAAATGTATTTGACACAACATATGTTGAGTTCACAAAAAAACAAGGAGCATCTTTAGAGATAATGGAGAAAACATGAAATTTTGTATTGAGAGTTATATGGCTAGAGTGCCCAAGTCTTCGCAGTGCCCTTGTCTGCGCACACGCGTAACTGCGCGATTCTGATAAAATAAAACACGCACCGAACACAAAGCTTTCATCTTTATCAAAGCGATAGGTATTCATGCAAAAAACGAGTCATAATATTGAAAAAAGTTTCATTTCAGACATTTTATTCACAAGCCTCAAAATGTTGCCTTTCATGTCAAAACTACCGAACTGCGTGTAAAATGAATGAGTGCGCAGACATGGGCACCTTTGTTTTTTCAATGTTGAAATGACACAGGCGCCGTTTCTTGTGAAAATGGCATTGTTCTTGCTCTAATTTTGATGAGATTTTTTGTAAACTTACTCTGTAGAATATCAGGAATAATGTAAAATCAAGCTTTAGAGGAATATTGAAGAAATTCTTGTTCATTTCAGGACAAAATATTAGGTGCGGAGACATAGGGCTCCCCATCATACTACTGAACCTGCCATTTTGAAGCAACATTGCCAACCTGAGAATCGACATAGAAAGTAAATTGAGCCTTTTCAAACTTTCATAACTTTTTCATTTTGTAACCGATTTTGATGGAACTTTTTTTTAAATTGCTTCTCTCTATCCTCTCTTTTCATTAAAATGGATATTTCCCCAGGGTTTCATTCTCCTTTAATGAATATCCATTTGTGAATAAACATCCCCTAAAAAGGAAGGACATTGGCAGGGTGCTAGGAAACACCTTCCTACATGTACATGTACGTCTACTGAAATTTAATGTCTATTAAGCAAACAGATAGTCAAAAAAGGAGTATTTTTGTGCTTGTTTCATAAATGTATGAATACAGTTGATTAAAAGTTGTGGATCCATTGTTTGTAATATCTTTAAAATATATTCTCCCCTATACAGGGCTGTCAATCCTCCCGCGTTTGGAGGGAGTCTCACGCCACGACGCTAATTCTCCCGCCGTCCTTCCAGCGTCAAAGCGGGAGACTCCTGCCACGACGCCCTTCCTCCTGCTCTCCCGCCAAGCATGTAAATCTCCCGCTTTATGAAAAAACCTCCCTCCAAACGTGTAAAATGATAGCTTGTCAGAGATTTTTGGACTTCAAAAGAGACCCCTAAAATTGGAGGGCAGGCGAGAGAGAAAAAAAATCACGAATCTCCCTCCAAGCAGTTCCCCAAAGTTGACAGCCCTGCCTATATGTATTATGTGATACACATATATTTCTTATTGAATATAGTCTCCAAATCTCAATATTTATACATAACTCTAGTGTCTGTTATTGTACAAGAATTTAATTTGTTATATCATGTGTGGTTGTATTAAAATATTTAATGTGGACACATGCATTGCAAGTGTAATGTGACTTTTTTTTGCATAATGAAGTTTGACCATGATTATTGTCCCCGCCGAACGAAGTTCGCGAGGGGACTATGAAACGGGCTCCGTACGTGTGTGCGTGTGTGTGTCCGTCCGTCCGTCCGTCCGTCCGTCTGTCCGTGTGTGCTCAAATGTTAGAAAATGCTACTTCTCCGTCATTTCTTGGCCGATTTTGATTCCGATTGTTTTATCTGATAGGGCTGGGTGGGGGCTTCCAAACTTCTACACAGAATTTTGAAATTCATTAATTATGCAAATTTATGCAAATTTATTCAAAATTAACGAAAAATGCTACTTCTCTATTTCACATCGGATTTTGATTCCGATTGTTTTATCTGATAGGGCTGGGTGGGGGCTTCCAAACTTCTACACAGAATTTTGAAATTCATTAATTATGCAAATTTATGCAAATTTATTCAAAATTAACGAAAAATGCTACTTCTCCTCTATTTCACATCGGATTTTGATTCCGATTGTTTTATCTGATAGGGCTGGGTGGGGGCTTCCAAACTTCTACACAGAATTTTGAAATTCATTAATTATGCAAATTTATGCAAATTTATTCAAAATTGACGAAAAATGCTACTTCTCTATTTCACATCGGATTTTGATTCCGATTGTTTTATCTGATAGGGCTGGGTGGGGGCTTCCAAACTTCTACACAGAATTTTGAAATTCATTGATTATGCAAATTTATGCAAATTTATTCAAAATTGACAAAAAATGCTACTTCTCTATTTCACATCGGATTTTGATTCCGATTGTTTTATCTGGTAGGGCTGGGTGGGGGCTTCCAAACTTCTACACAGAATTTTGAAATTCATTATTCATGCAAATTTATGCAAATTTATTCAAAATGCTGAAGGTTCATAATGTTTTCATGTTTTATATTTCAGTTGTATACATGCATTGTTGGTATTCTCTTCTTTTGCATGCAGTAACATTATTATTTTATTCACTAAAGTTTTAAGTTTCAGGCTAGTTAATTTCCACAGATCTGCACTTCCGGCGGGGACATTTATTACGCATTGCGTAATTTACTCATTCACTTGTTTCTAAACTGTCATGGATCCATAAGAATAAGCCAGTTCGTAGATACAATCTGAGCATGAGCAGATAAAGGTCATTGGTACCCAAATTGTCAAACCCACTGAGACGGGTACTGGATACATGCTCATGATAGTCATGTAATCATTATTTATGTATTTATCAGAGGGACATTCTTTGATACACAGCTGGAAGTATTCTTCTACAGTGGGCTGACAAAAGGTATTCATGAATCACCTTCACCCTTTTGGGCAGTGACTATTCTAAAAGGCACAAAGTAGGATGTCTCTATGTGCAAAAGATATGTGGATTTTGGCGGGTCATTTGTACCCAAGCTAACTCCGAACTGGTCTATTAGGAGGTGAAATGAGGATAGAGAGGGGAGAGAGAGATGGAGAGAGAGAGAGAGAGAGAGATGGAGAGAGGGAGAGGGAGAGATGGAGAGATAGGAGAAAGAGTGAGATGGGGAGGAAGAGAGTTAGAGAAATGGGCCGGGAGGAAGGAAGAGAGGGAGAGGAATAAAGAGAGAGAGAGAGAGAGGGGGGGAGAGGAATAAAGAGAGAGAGAGGGGGGAGAGGAATAAAGAGAGAGAGAGAGAGAGGGGAGAGGAATAAAGAGAGAGAGAGAGAGAGGGGAGAGGAATAAAGAGAGAGAGAGAGAGGGGGGAGAGGAATAAAGAGAGAGAGAGAGGGGAGAGGAATAAAGAGAGAGAGAGAGAGAGGGGGGGAGGAATAAAGAGAGAGAGAGAGAGAGGGGGAGAGGAATAAAGAGAGAGAGAGAGAGGGGAGAGGAATAAAGAGAGAGAGAGAGAGAGGGTGTGGATACATAAGGAGTAAATGTTTTATTTCTAAAAAAGCCAAATAAACAAAATGAAAAAGAAAAATATAGAATTATTAAATGACATGATGTAAAGCAGGATCTTCAAAATACAGAACATAAAGGTATGTAGTCATACAAATTTCTGTTTTAATTATTGAAGAATATATTTGAAAATACTAACTCTTACTCTTTAAATATTATGCCAAATATCTGCATTCATGAAAATGTTTGGAAAAGTGGAATTTTCATACATGTATTCACTTAGTCATTTTCTTTCTTGAAATTGTATATAATATGTTCAACTTCAAGAAAGTTCGTATCATATCACGGCGATTGTTTGCAAATCCCAGGGGCGTTTCCGATGATTATTTTTATTCTTTTATCAATGCGTTTAATTATATTTATAATCTGATAAATAAAATTACAGACTGAAATATGCAAATTTTTAATACTTGTTAATTACTATTGATATAAAATGCCGTGATTTTGAAAAATGGTAGAAGTTCGAGACAGAATTAGAAAGCTATCAGAGAGGGGAATTGGAGAATACAATTTCTAAGTTATTCAGTACATGGTGTAAGACTAATTTATCACCTTTGTCAGCTGTGTTTATTTGGGATCGCAAGGATCAAGCCTTCAAAGTAAGTAATGAACTTAAGTTTATGGGATATGATTAAATGTCTATGATACTGTATAAAATAATCGAAGCTTTTTCTATTTGTTTTATCTGAGAGAATTTTCGCTTTGTTTTGGCAAGCTATTGACTTATATTAGACTATTTATCATGTAATAGAGACTATAGTCTAGCAACACCCTGCCTGTATAATGTATTTGGCCCTGGCTCGTCGCTCAGTGGCCTGGCCGTTCGGCCGGACGTCGGTCGCTCTCGCAGAACTGTGAGTCAGCTTGGGTCGAATGGTCGATTGCAGAGCTGAGTAACTGCACCTCGTTTGCTCTATTTGAGTTGCACTCCTGAATAGAAGTTTTTATACTGTTGTTTTACTTTTCACTTCAAATCTTCAGGTTCAAATTCAAGGACAAAGTCCTCTCTAATGTCAATAAAATGAAAGAGTACAGACTAGGGTCTACTGTCATGACTGTAGTGTAATGCTGTATTCATAACATAATCTTATTCATTATTCATATCATATGATATGCCAAAAAGTGTTTGCTTAAAAAGAGTCAACTTTGTAAGAATGATCTTTGAGTATGAAAAGAGAGAGAGAAAGAGATTATCAGGAAGGTTCTCCAGGTCACATTTCATTGTCTGATATTCCTGAAATAGTACAAGAGAGAGAGAGAGAGAGAGAGAGAGAGAGAGAGTCTGAGAGAAATAAAAAGAAAATGAAAGAGAGAAGGGAGACGGACACAGACAGATGGGGAGAGGATGAGGAGAAGGAGAAGTAGAGGTTCAAGTTCAAAGACAAAGTTCTCTCTAATGTCAATAAAATGAAATAGTACGGACTAGGGTCTATACTGTATTCATAATCATATTCATTATATTCATATGATAGGCCAAAAAGTGTTTGCTTAAAGAGTCAACTTAGTGTGACAGATCTCTGAAAAGAGACAATTTCATTGTCTGATATCCCTGATTCCTGAAAGAGTTTGTACAAGAGAAAGAGAGAGAGATAAAGAAAGAGAAAAAGATAGAGAGAAGGGAGACGAACACAGATACAGTGTAGAGGATGAGGAGAGCAGTAGAGAATATTTTATTATTGTTGTACTGTTGTGTAGGCTGTTTGTATTCTGCCATAGAGTATCTGAAGGGTATAGGCCCTCTAAAAGGAATTGCAGTGCTGAAATGTCTTTAGTGTCGGGCAGAAGAAGATTGGTTGGACTTTTGTGGTCTGGTTCGAGTTTTCACAAGATTATGAGTAGCCCTGCCCTCTGTCAGTCCAAGAGAAAGGTATATTGCATTGTCATATTCAAACAAAGAAAATGAACTTACTTTGTGTTTGTTTTGTTGGGAAACATTTTGTGTATCTTCTTAATTTTCATATTGTTGCTGTCGAATGCTTGTGCTTATGGCAAGGGTTCCTAAAGCTATGCAGGTCCTAAAGCTTTGCACCCCGCAAATATGCGCAATGTGACACGTTCAATGCGCCAAATTTCTGCTGTGACTAAGCAACAAGAATATCATTTACGTTTGCCAAAAAGAATGATTAATCTGATAATCTCCCTTTATTTTTGTGATTATTATCACTATTTGAAAATCTGGATGAAACTTACATCAGTCAACTTCAAAATCAAGATTTGCATTAATTTATAACATGTGCGTAGCTTTAGGACCCTTTCATTTTGTGAACAAAATTTGACATGGGCATTGACATCTTCTTGAAAATGAATGCTATTGACATTCGTCCGTCATAATTTTCTCAGCGATCTAACTTCAGAATATGTAGATCCAAGATGTTTAAAGAACTTCGCATAAACTCCTAAATGAAATGACTTTTTAGCAACTTTTAACAAAGTGCGTAGCTTAAGGTCCCCCCCCCCCCATAATACACAATCTTTTCAAAGGCAAAGGCATTGAAAACTGTAATGAGTAGATCACCTCCACACACACACTTACAACTCACAACTTGATAGGATTCTGCATGTATAATAGATATTTATGCAAAGTGCAACCAACAGGAAATTTTTATTCATTCAGCTAGATTACACTCAATGTTACAATGGCTTCACATTTTTATTCCTAATTGACTGTTGAATATTTTGCAGTGAACACCTTTTTTTTAAATATCAGACTTTTGAATTAACTATTCTGGTACCAGACATGTTTGCTATTGATATCGGGAACCGACAGTGAATTGATGTAAAATCATAATTTTTAACTTTACTTTACAGTTCCATTGTGGCCAGGCTAATATTGCTTCCTCCATGGATCCAGGATCATCTACACAACGAGAGCATACATTCCAATATGACGATGACCTGCCTCCATTACCCGTTCCATCACTGCAACAAACACTTCATAAATATCTAGAATCAGGTAATTATTATGTAATTTATTTTTCTCTGTGTCTTTGAAAAAAAAAAGTCATTTTGGAAAGCAAAATTATCAAAATATCATATTAATGAGAATTTTAGGCTCCTGTATTGTTTGTTTTATGCATCTTAAATAGTTGTACATAAAATTGGCCACATTTGCTATTTGCTATTTTCTTCTTCTCTTTCTCTTTTGAGGATTTGTACATCTTTTTCTTTTAAATTGGTAATTTTGCTGTTTGTAACAATCTGGATTTGTTGTACAACCTGTACTTTCAAAAGAATTTTGCACATTATCGAGCAAACAGACACATCAGCATTGTCATCTTTCTTTAATCATTTGTAAGTTCCTTTCAAGAAAATTTATCAAATTATTTCTTGTTTTTAATTCTTTTACAGTGAAGCCATTTCTCTCTGAAGGCGAGTTCCAGGATACAGAGAGAATTGTAGGAGAGTTTGGTCATGGCGTTGGTAAGACGTTACATGCCAAACTTGTGGAGAGATCTAAGACGATGAAAAACTGGGTGAGACATTTGAAGAAGTTGAATTATCTATTTATTGATCAATGGAGTAGTAAGTTGACACTAGTTTGGCTCAGATGTTTAGCTTTGCTGGTTGTAAATACAAAATACTCTCCCACTACTATCTTGGATGCAGTACAGTTTTCATCTTGGCAATATGTGCATTATCTTTTAACCCTTTCTGGACAGGGATTATTTAAGGGCTAAATTGATCACATTTTGTTCTTCAAATTGGCAACAATAATATTTTTCTTTTAGTGCTACATGGTTCAAATAAGGTGTAATGTCTTTGAAAACAATATACATGGTTAGAAATTTATTTTCTTTTAGTGACACTTTTGCAGTATCTTTTGATCCAAAGTGCTAGGTATTACACATTATACATGAGCAGAAGGAATAATTCACTGAAAATTTTGTAGGAGTTAGAAAAAAGAATAATTGTTGCCAATTTGAGGAGGAAAAGCTGCTTAATTTAAACCTTAAGAAAACTATAAACTGCAATGAGTTGATACTTGTTCTGTATGATATACACATAATCATTCTCCCTTGATGTAGAATATTCCACCTGTTTGATGTCTTTATGAAACATCATTGCATCGTAATTGAATTTTTTAGTTGTTGTCATGGCATTTGAATGTCATAGTTCTTATTTCCATTAACATGCAGCTAGAGCAATGGTGGGAGGACAAGGCCTACTTAGAGACACGCCTACCTCTAGGTGTGCTCCAGAACCCCTCTGGACCAATCCCTGCTCAGGATTCCATGTGGCCCCCTGCAGAAGGTACTCAGCTTGAGAGGGGGTGTATTGCCCTCTGGCATCTACTCAGCTTCTACCAACTTGTCAGAAAGTAAGAAACAGAAAATTAAGTGTTGTTGCCTAATAAATGGGAACTCCACACAGAAGTCAAGTTGAATTTGATAGTAACATGAGCAGGACAAAAATAGAGAAACAAATCAGTGAATGTTTGAGGAAAAACTAGTAAAGGATCAGAAAATTATAAATTCTTAAAGTTGTATAAGTGAAAAACCTTAAATTTACAGCTCTATTACTCAGAAAACAAATAAATACAACAGGCAAAATTCCTCTTGTAACAAAGTTAAAGAGTAATGTCTTGGGCTGAATCTTGCCAGTACTTTCATTTTGTACTGAAAAAAAAAATCAAATTTAGTGCCTACATGTATGTACCTGCAATCATAAATATATTAAATATCGTTATTGGTTTGAAAAAAAAACTATGCCATTACATGTAGGAGTTCGGATGATCTTGATCAGAAGAGACATGCCTTTACACAGAATTCATCATTTTGATAGACACTACTGTTATTTTGGTGCGATTAAATTTTTGTGCTGAGCGACCCCAAAACAAATTCGCTGGTTCTTAAATTCGCGCTGCACAACTACACGCTCGTATGTACACCTATTCCATTTATTAATTTACACACTCGCAGTCCATTCAAATGCATACAGCATGGCAACTACACACATGCACTCAAAAATGAATTGGACACACACACACACTCATGTGCCGAAGCGCGCAATTCAAATTGCTTAGGAAGTCAGGCTAATAGTTTTCCGAGTTCTGGAATTCGAGCTTGCCGAAAAAAGCACAAAATCCACGAAATTAATGTACTGCGAATATTTCTGCATTTACTGTAGGTCATGAAAATTAACTTCTAATATACAATTTTATTTTTTTTCTGTAGGGAAATGATACCTGTAGATAAGAATCGTGCTGGGACCCAGATATTTTCTATGGATCAGTTCCGAGGACTGTTCCACAGTTGCAGAGAACCAGGACTAGAGAAAGACACCCTCTACAGATACTTCAAGACAGGTCTGGTTGAAAATATGGAGGAAAAAAAAAAATAATAACAAATGTTCTTGTATAGCGCATATCACATTATGATACAACGTCCCTATGCGCTTCCAAAGGTTTGGATATTACCCTGGCTTTAGCTCCGGCAGCCGTAATCAGCGCACAGTGCATTTCAAGGATAAATCCTGCCAGGTACCCATTTAACACTGAAAAGGGAAGGAAATATGTGTGCTTAAAAACTGAAGCATTGAAATGTAAACTTGTGCATGAATCTACATTATGAACCGTGACTGTTAAAACATGACATTGAATGATAATGATGATATGCCATTTTTGTACAGCGCACATCTTACACTATACTTCAGGGGCCGCGGAGCATTTTTGAAAGTGGGGGGGGGGGGCTGATTTGAATTCACTCATTAATGACAATTTTTGAACCTTTTTCCTGAGGTTTCATGACACGTGTCTACTCAAAAAAGCTGCAGCCCCCCCCCCCCTGCCCCCCGTTCCATGGCCCATGTACTTTCCTTATGGGCTTCGAAGGTTCTTTTGCAATTGTTACTCTGACTTCAGCTCCTGTACATAGCTGTTCATGTGCACAGTGCACTTTAAGAAATAATGATCATGCCATATATCCTTACCCATTTGCAGCCACATTGTGTTGTACCATTTATGACATCCATGTGTAGATTGAAAGTAAAAGGGTCCATTTTGAGTACTGATTGGTCCGTTCCGTTTTTAGAGGATATTTCTTCTTTTTTCTACAGAGCAAGAGGGCCCATGTCCAACCCATGTCCATGTGATGTGTAATGGTCATATCTTCAAGATGACGGTCTTTGATAAGAAGGGTCATCTACTCACTCCTTCAGAGATTTACAGGTAAAGGAAAGTCTTGGGATTTATGTCAAGCAAGCACACGAACACCTTGTAAGATGTTAATTGCCTTTATTATTGTTTTGCAGGCAGATGTCATATATCAAAGAGATGAGTCGTGAGAGAGGACAGTGTCTAGGAGCACTTACTGCCAATGATAGGCCCACGTATGCAAAGGTATGTTACTGTTAAATCAGAAATTTGAATTTCGCAAATGGTTCAGATTCGTGGAAGTTTCATGCAGCAAAATGATTTAATCATGACAGACACAACAAGGAATTTGTGCAAATTGCGAAAGTTTGTTGCAGTGAAAATGACGCGTGTACAATTTGTGAAAGTTTCATGTCACAAAGGTTTCTGGTCTGGATCCAAAATTTTCTCCAGTGGCATTTACTCTGGGCTGTATTTTGTCAAAGATTTAGGGATAAAGCTGGGATTGAGATTGCGTTGTAGGTTAGTTTTAAGGCTAGAGTTAGAGTTAGGTTTGGTGTGGAGGTGTCATAGTATAGTGGTTCATTCACCTTACTCTCAATCCAAGGGTTGAGGGTTCGAATCTCTGCCCGGCACTAGCGTCTTTTGGCAAGACATTAATCCACGTTTGCCATTCTACACTCAGGTGTTAAATGGGTACCTGGCAGGATTTATTCCTTGAAATGCACTGTGTGCTGATTACGGCAGCTGGAGCTAAAGTCAGGGTAATAATATCCAAACCCTTTGGAAGCGCATAGGGACATTATATCATACCGTGATATGCGCTGTACAATAATGGTTTATTATTATCATTAGGTCTTGGCTAGAAGTCCTCTAACAAAAAGCTCTTGGAAGTAAGTTAACGTTTTACCATAATTATTTTAAATTCAGTTTCAGTAATAAAGTAAGTGTGTAAGATAAGAAAAAAGAGAATTAAACAATTAAACAATAAAACATGTCAGAGAGGGGAACAGCAGGTATATATACATGTATTAAACAATAGAGTTTCAATTATGAGTATCTGGATAAGAAGTATTTTTTTTCAGTGATCTCTTAAATAATCATTGACTATGGCAATTGGATATATTGCTCGGTATGGCATTCCAAATTATCGGGAGATAAAAGCACAGAGACTGTAACTCAAAACCGTATGAAACTTTCCAATGATGAAAGCAATGTTTATTCCTTGTATTATGGTTATGAAGACCAATATTGACATTCAACATACTTGATATTGTATTTGGGAGTAGATTTTGAAAATATAAAAATATCTGCATGCACCATCAAAGGCTCCTAAGAGTTATGTAAAACCAGAAATTTCACGAATTCCCCGAGGGGACGAGATTCGCAAAAGTTCCATGCCGCAAAATAATAAAATTACAATTGAAACAACATAAGATTATTGCAATTTGCACGAAAGTTTCTTGCTGCAAAATTCGCAAAAGTATAATGTCGCGAAAGTCTCTGGTTTTATAGTACTTACTAGTCTGTGTGTTAGAAGATACAGAAATGTAAAGCATACTTATGTCATTTTAGTTTGCCGCAACGTTATTTTAAGGTAGTTTAAAGCGTTATGTGTGAACAGGTTTTAATGCACTAGAAGCCTCTTTTTAATGACCCTCAGGCCTTTGAGCATCTGGTATCTTTAGACCCTGCCAACAGAGCCCATATTGAGACGATCAAGACCAGCATTGTAGGATGTATCATAGATGATGGCCACCCAAAGACTAATGCTGAGGTAATGGAATCAAATATAATGCACTGTTCTCTTTTGAAAATTTGCAATCTATTGTGAATTTGAGATTTACATTATGTACATGTAGCAACATGGAAAGAACAGTATCAGTGAACTACAAGTTCAGAAATTATGTCCTGTGTGAAAAATTCATAATCTAGGGAATCTGCTGTAAGTCGGGAAATTTATTGGTGATGGATCAATCCCCCAAAGTGGACATCAAACCTGTGTTTTGTTTTTGTTTTTAAATGCAGGAGTTGCATTCTTCTCTCATACATGTAGTTGTTTTAAAAACTTGAAAATTCAGAAAATCTATATTTTGACTGGTTTAAATTTCACTTAGTCTGTTAATTAATTAAGCGTTAAAACGATACTGAAGTTAGATATTTGTTTTTGTCTGGAGGATTGAACATGAATTATGTCATCAGTCTCTAAAATTACCAAAATGTTTCATTCCTGACCCACCTGATATACATGTAGACCTGTGCCCATGGTATAGCAGGACCGTCCCCTCACAACCGCTGGTTTGACAAGGGATATAGCACCATTATGACTGCCAATGGATGTGCCTGCTCAAATATTGATGTAAGTAGACATTAGATGACACAGCATATGTTAATGTTCAAGCAACATTAAGATAAGCCGACCACTTTTAATGAGGACTGTATGCATGTATGCTGTAGGTACAGTGTTCGTAGCATAGTTGGACATACATGTAAGGAAAGAAAAACAGTGGTTTGACAAATTTGTCAGTACCATCATGACTGGCATTTGCTTTGCCTGCTCAAACACTGAAGTAAGTGGACATAAGATGATGCAGCATACATTTGCAACAATTTGGATTTGCCTAGTGCATTTTGATAAGTACTGCATGAAAGTACATGTATATCGTAGGAATGAGATACAGGCAGATCCACTTCAGAAAAAAAAAAATTGGCCATGTCTTCTGACATCTCCCCCCATTTGTGTAAAGCTATGTGTCCAGTGATATATCTATGGCACAGGTGCATGTATGAGAACATATTTTCTGTGAAGAAACTATACATTCTTAATACTAAACAAATGGAAAGCTCTGCTAGCGAGGGATACATGTAACATAGAGTTACCATTTTGTATTTGACCATTGAATTTAAAGTTTCATACATGTAATTTCTTATGCCTTGTTTGATTTTTCCTCAACACTTTCTTGGAACTGTTTCTCCCATTTTGTGCTTTTATCAAAACCAACTTGATGCCAGGGTGGACTTCCCTTTTGAGAATATGCATAGTATTCATTAAAAGATTTTATTTTGTGAGTCTCGTTGAAGAGACTACATGAGATTCCGCTCTCTGCACTTGCGCTCATAGTCGTTCTTCGCAGCTTAGTTAATGGAAAGTAACTTTCCATCATGCAAATGCTACTTCAATTTTCATCGAAAATCTTCAGTTTGTCACCGAAGTAATCTCTTCCTCGATACTCTCATAAAATAAAGATCAAAATTCAAACGGTAAGTTCTCGTTTAATCTTTCTATTATCCATTTTCTTTACTGCAGCATGCTCCTTTCGATGGTATGGTGGTAGTAGTCCTGTCCATGTACATTCATCATCAAATGTTGAAGGATGGAGGTGATATGCCTGTGAGTATTGTGTTGCATTTGTATCCTATTGCATTTATTGGTAAAAAAAACCTGCTGCGTGAAGCTGCTGTTCAGCAAGGCTGTATTAAAACGGAAGTTTAAACATCATGCTACATTGATACAAAAGTGAAATGGCAATACAGGCACAATAGAGATCATGAAGCAGCACTTTGTCAGAAGATTAATCATAGAATTATTACAAAACATAAAATTAATAGTAAAAACAAGATATAAAACTATAGATATATAAGTTTAAAAATTATTATGATAACAGCTTCACTGGGTTAGGGGATATTTAGGATTGGCCGACCGGCCTTTTAGAAAATAGAAGAAGCTAATGTACTGTATGTGGCATGCACTAGTAACAACTGTGACAAGTGTAACAATGATCTAACTTATACATACCTTATGTTTTCTCAGAGATTCTTAAATCAAAACAGATAGCTAGTAAATGTATAACAATGGATACATTGCTTCTTTATTTAGCCATGATCAAAGTTATGATGGGTGTTTTACTTTGGGGATTTGTTTTATTAAATGAAAGCTTGCAAAATAAAATTTGCAATGAATCACATCTTTATTTATTGAACACATTAAATCTTTAATAATTTTTTAATTGTGCATTTGGGAAATTATTATTTGAATGTTATTTGAGAGTATCGATACAGCCATTTTCCTTTTTTTTTTTAAATTATGTCCTCCCCCCCCCCCCCTTCTCCCTCCCCCTCTCTCTCTCTCGCTCTCTCTCTCTCTCTCTCTCAGGGAGATCATACAGTAAGACCTGACATTCCCATGCCGATAGAAATGATCTTCACTGTTGATCAGCAGGTTCGGGATGACGTACAGCACGCTACAGAGACTTATCACAAACTGGTGTGTGTGTTTAATTTGCATTGTCTGCATAGTTACAAGTTTAAAGGCTCAGTTCAGTAAAGTAAAGTCAAAGTCAAAGATGTGTATTTGAATGATGCAATGTATCAGAACATCCTTTCTTTGAATAGGCACCATAAAATGACGGACAAGATAACATTTTCACCCATCCCGTACAGGAACCAGATGGTATTAAACCTATGAAAGTAACAGAATTCAGTAGACAGTGGGTTAATAGAAATTGGTCAATAGTGCTACGGGAGAGATCAAAGGTCACAATTACAGTAGTGGCTTAAACTCATTAATCTCATGAGTCCATACAAGAGCACCTTTACAGAAGAGATGCGACATGGATGTCCATTTTTGGTAAACCAATTTATTTGAATGCTTGCTATTTAGAACATAAAGAACATCATCGTACTTGAATGGAAATGTTGCGTAATAGTGGAAACCAATGGCATTTGTTTCAACTATTACGCAACTTTTCCATTCAAGTACGATGATGTTCTTCTATAAAGCAGCACTCTAGTCCACATGCTAAAATATTCATATTCATAAACTGTTTTGTTTCCTTGGCAGGCTTCAAACTATGATGTAGTATGTAGTTCCTACTACCAGTACGGCAAAGATCTCCTGAAGAAACATAAGATGCACCCAGATGCAACTGTACAGTTAGCTCTACAGCTGGCGTACTACACAGAGACTGGGAAGTGAGTTTTTAAAGGGCCTATTCAAAGAAAATCACAGATATGGAAAATAATGTTTATCCATAAAATCTATTTATTTATATTTTATCTGGAAAACTACATGTACCAACCGACAACTGTCCCCTAGGACAATATACCCCCAAAATAGACAACTAACCCCGAATTAAAGTACTCCTTAGTTGGTTGTCTGAGGGTAATTTAGGTGATTTAATTTTTATTTTTTGGGGTTGTTTTTTTGTTGTTGTTTCTTTTGGGGGGAAGGGAGTTTTTCAAGGGGATATTTATCTCAGAACCAATAGTTGGGGGAAGAGGTTGGGAAATGGTCTTTCAGAATAACATTTCTTTGCATTTACATAGTTATTATTACTATGATAATCTGATTTCTTTGCATCACCATGCCATTCATCTACATATCAAATGTCATTTATTTTTATGTCAGTGTTTACTGGATCACGTCTCAACAGCCCTTTAGAATCATCTATGAAATATTTATTTGAATAATTGCAGACCTGGTGCAGCTTACGAGACAGCAACAACTCGTCAGTTCTATCATGGAAGGACGGAGACAATGAGATCTTGTACTATGGAAGCTATTGATTGGTGTAAAGCTATGCTGGATAGTAAAGCAGAGGTAAGAGTGGATTGATAGATTAATTGATAGATGGATAGATGTAAATAGATAGATAGATTGATAGATTGACTGATAAAGTAACGGACAGATAAATAGATCACTTTGATAATCATGATTGCATAATCGATATTTTGTACCTCAGCAGTGAACATATACAACAGTTCCTTTCAAAGCAGTCAAGACTTTGAAGATGTTAGCAAAATATTTCATTAGTTTAAATATAAATTTGAATGAATTTTTTTCCAGTGTAAATGGACTAATGATAAGCTGAAAAGCTGTGACTATATATTAATGCAACTTTTCACCTGCTTTTGTTTATTTAGCCTTCATACAAGCTATCTCTATTATGGAGAGCCCATGATAAGCATAACACCCTGATGGCCGAAGCATCCAATGGTCAAGGAATTGACCGCCATCTTCTAGGCCTCTATATCATCTCTCAGGAAATGGGCTTACCGATACCAGACCTGTTCATGGATAAGGCTTACACTCTCAGGTGAGAAATTATTAGCTTTGTGTGCGATCCATTTCTAAATTCTGTTAAGATATAGATTAAAGGGAAGCTCAAGTTCTGGGAAAGGTAAAAAATGATTTGTGAGCTTTCTTATTCTCTTTATGTTAGTTTGGAAGATTATCATAGTAGATATGTTCCCTGAAAAGGATTGCTTTTCAAATGCTCTCACATTTAAAATATGACAAGAAACAGCTGAAATGTTTGGCAAAACATTTGTTTGTAGTCCCATATACTCATTTTAGTGTGCAGTGTATGTGACTCTCAGCAGGATTAAGTCAAATTCTTATCATTTTGGTGATTCCAAGACCTTACATCATACACCAATTCTTAAGTGCTATATAATCAAACTTTCCCAATTGCTTTGAGACAGTTTCTTTCACAATTCAATCTCGTGACCAGAAATCAACTTTATCTTTAAAGTACAAAGACAGCTCAATACCTGGAATGGTATTCTGAAAAATAGTTTATCTTTGTTCTACTGAAATAATTTTAATTGTCAATTTTAATCTAAACTTATGGTGCATCGTTGGTTGATGACTGTGCATAGGTGGCTGCATTTGCAGAAGACATATGCGCATTGAAAATTTGAAATTTGAAATTTGTATATAATATTGTATAGATAGTTAGACAGATAAATGAATCAGTAGATCGGAAGATAGGTAAGGAGATAGAACCATATAGATGAATAGAAATATATATGTATAGATAAGAAGATAGTTAAGGTAAACTTGAGTTCTGGTCATGCAATTGTAATAAGAAAGGAATTGTTCCAAAGCAATTGGGAAAGTAAGATTAGCTATACATAAACACATGTGTCTAGTGTGAGATTTGGGGATTACTGAATTGATAAGAAATTCACTTACTTTCCCCCAAAATGTTCTTACACTGCACACAGATACGAGTATATGGGACCAGAGACAAATCTAGCGTGAATGTTCGGCCCAAACTTTTCAGCTATTTCTTGTCATATTTCCAATATGGGGGCTTTTGAAGAGCAATCCTTTCTAGGGAACCTTTTTATTATGACAATCTACCTAACTGACACAAAAGAATGAGAAAGCTGACAAATTATTGATTCATATTTCCCAGAACTCAAGATTCCCTTTAATTCAATAGAAAGATAGATGAATAGGTAAGAAGATAGGTAGATCGATAGAAAGGTACCTAGATTAAAACTTAAAGGAGATACATGTAGATATATAAATAGATGGATAGAAAGAACAATTGATAAGTTGACTTGTTACAACCAGCATTTGATCATGTTTTAATCTTTTTTACAGTGGTGGAGGGGGTAACTTTCCATTGTCTACCAGTACCCTTGGCTACACCCCCATTCTAGGAGCTATAGCACCGATGAGGAATGATGGATATATGTGCTGTTACAGGATCGGCAAGGAGGAGTAAGTCTTATCAGAGATCCCTTTCAAATATTTCTCATTCAGTCGTACTGATTTAAATCCTTTGTATTCTATTCATTGTACCCATCCACTTGGTAATATAAAAGTTATAGTGTTGAATAATTAAAAAGCAGTGTAAGATAATGTAAATATCAATTTGTAGCTTAATCCTTAATGTATGCCCCATCTTATAAAGAGTTGCGATTGATTACAACTTAATCTGAGATTAATGTCAATTTGCAAATCTGTACAGAAGAGTTAGGAGACCTTTAATTTGTGATTAATTGGCCAACTTGTGATTGGTTTGGATCAGTTGCACCTTTTTAGAAGACAGGGCCCTAAAATTGTTATTCTTGTGTAATATATCATGTAAACCATATTGGTATTTCCTTCGGTCATGAAATGTACTATGTAAGATCTAATTATCTTTATTATTTATTTGTATTATACAGGTACATGTAATTATATGATGTGACTGGCCTTATTTTTTTCCTGTTTCTGATTCCCTTATATTTTCAGGCTCCAGTTCACCGTGAGTGCCTTCAAGAACTGTGCAGAGACCGATGCCAACCGATTCTTCCGTCAGATCACCCTCGCACTCAACAAGATCGGAAACCTACTCCTATCTGCTAAACTTTAACCCCACCAGGTGTGGGGATAGTGGAAGGACGAGCATTTCCTCCTTCATCAGATCAACCTCGCTCTCAACAAGATTGCATAACTACTCCATGTCTAACTTTAATACATGTAGCATTAGAAGTATAGGGGGTGAGATTCCCTAAGAACACTTATTCTGTCGAATCACCCTTGCACTCAACAAGAAAACTTGCTCCTTTCTGCCAAAGTTTAACCCTGCTAGGAGTAGAGAATAGGGGATCGATGCCCACTTGTGTATTCATCAATTCACTCTCACATTCAGCAAGACTCATAATTTCTTCCTCTCTCTGCTAAACTTAAATCTGTTTGAAGGAGGGAGAAGTAAACCTGTGACTCTTTCTTCTTTCATCGAATCACCCTTACACTCAAAATAGTTAACCTCCTCCCTGCCAAACTTACAGCTGTTAGGAGGGTCATCTCAGGAGGGGGAGATGACCAATGACTACCTCTTCTTTCATCAGATCTTCCTGACTTGCACTCAAGATTAAACTCATCTTCCTCTCTGCTAAACTTTGATCCATTAGGATGAGGAGGTCAAGGACCAATGACAACTGTTTCCCATCAGATTACCCTCACATTCTAGACTACAGTGGGAGTCTAAAAAGGTACACCCTTTTGAAATTGCCCAATATTTCAAAACAAAACTGTAAATATGGACTAATCTGACAGCTACACAAAGGGTTACTCATCTTACTACTTTTGGTGTTGGTGTTCCCTTTTGTTGCAGAATTGCGTTGACTAGCGCCTCTTGCATAGAGAGTTGTAATTAAATGCAACTAAAAAAAAAAGAGGAAACTTCATTTTCAACCAATCATGATCGCATATTTGGGATTTGTGTTTAATATCTTGGAGTTTCATTTAAAAAAAAAAAATTTTTATGTAAGAGGACCTAGGTAAAAATCCAATTGAAGACAGAACCTGGTTAAATATTTCATAAATTCATAGTGCAGTTACAATCCAGAACCCATTTTCAATGAAAGTGAGCTTTCTCTCATTAGCATACTGTAGTTTGATTTGCCTTAAAGGCACACAATGTATATAAGAAACCATTCTTTTTATATTTTTTTTTATATCAGGGCAAAGGTAAAAAGGATTTGAATTGTATAAATGAATAATGGAATTATATTTGAATGTGTTAATTTGTAATTATTTTGGGTTAAGTTGTATTATGAATAGCATATATGCTCTTTACAGTAATGCAATGATACCTCAATGTGAATACAAGACAATTGAATTGTATTAATGAATCATGGAATTTTATTTGAATGTGTTAAGTTGTAATCTTTTTTGGTTAATTTGTATATTTATGAATAGCATATACATGTATGCTCTTTACAGTATTGCAATGATACCTCAATATGAATACAAGACAACAAAAGTGAAATTTCAGTTTTACTGTATTTCCATAGAAGTTTGATAAATATATTTAATGCGAGAAATGGACTTTCTCTTTAAAGATTTCATTTGTTTCATCTTTATTAGCGCAAAAGGAAAAAAAAAACTTGATTTGTAATCAATGAACTATTTGAATTGCACAGTACTTTATGATAACAACTCTTTGAAGTATTTTACATTTGTATTAAGCCTACCGCACACTATACGATCAACTGCGATCCAATTTTGGAAATAAATCGCAATAGCTTTAGATATAGGCATTTTAACAAATACAGTCTACCTCATTCAGGTTCTGACCAGCAATACTAAACACTGGGTCTCGATGCGCTGTCAGCCTCGTACCTGGATTAAGGGCCAAATAATCAGTTTCAAATCGTAGACAATTGTAGGACTGCTCTGATGTCACTACGACTCGGAGCCGATTTGGCCTTTCCTCCTACTAGAAAGCTTGCAATAGGCCGTATTTTCAATTTTACTATCTATATGACTACTTAGAACCTCAATAAAAAATATCCTATGTCTTTAAAGGTTTATATAAAATGTTATTACATTTTCTTCCGAAATGGGATCGCAGACAGATCGTAAAGTGTAATTTGGGCTTTATACATTTATAACAAAGAGGTGTTGTGGTCTAGTGGATAAGTCCCCGAACTGTGAACCACGAGGTACAGGGTTCAAATCCCTGGCGCAGCACTAGTGTCTTTTGGCAAGACATTAATCTACATTTGCCACACTCGACCCAGGTGAGTTAAATGGTTACCTGGCAGGAATTAATTCCTTGAAATGCTAGAGTGCCATTAGAGCAGCCGTGCTAAAGCCGGGGTAATAATTGTGGAGCGCCAGGAGTGTCAAGTCAGACAGGCATGTGTGCTATATGAGAACCCACTATTATTATTATTATTATTATGCCTTTGATTTTCTTTTTTTTTCATGGATCAAAGCTGTGTAGTAATGTGAAACTTCCTCTAAATTTTATCTCGGGTGTGATAGCTAGCACTGCTTTTTCTGATACAGTATTTTGTCAACTGTAGTTTGTTTGACATATCAGGCTATTTAATTGCCATCTGTGTGTAATTGTGCTTGAAATGAAAAAAGAGTAAGTGTGCAGTTACAAGGTTTTTTTTTTAGGTATAATACTAAGTATTATGCATTTACATACATGTATGTACTAATCCTATCTGATTGATAGCCAAGTATGGCTTCTATGATACTGACAGGAAGGCTTTAACTACCAATTCAGTTTTGATATAAATATTCAAATGACATTTTCAGACCTCATTTAGGTACAATGTTCATGTAGTATGTACCTTTTAAAAAATTTCATAATGCTAATCTTCTCTCAGGTGTGATAGCTAGCTATGTTTTCTCTGGAACAGTAATTTGTAATCTTTAGTTTGTTTGGCTTATCAGGCAATTTAATTGCCATCTGCGTGTAATTGTAATTGAAATGAAAACTGATTATGTGTACACTTTCTCTGCATAGAGGTGTTGTGGTCTAGTGGATAAGTCTCTGGACTAGAGATCACAGGGTACAGGGTTCAAATCCCACCATGGCACTAACTTCCTTTGGTGAGACACTAATCTACATTTGCCACTTTCCACCCAGGTGTAAATGGGTACCTGATATGCTTGAGCACTAGTTACTTTAGCGGCTTGGCTGTAACCGAGGTAATAATGTCTAAGTGCCATGAGCGCTATGTAAATGGCCATTAGTATTATCATTATTATCAGGTATTTTGGGATCTAAAATACTAAGTATCATGCATTTACATACATGTATGTACTAATATACTATTAATACATGGTTGGGAGTGCGTTAGTGTGATCTGGCAACACAAAGGTTTTTGCCTCGTACTAACGCACGAGGCATAGCCGAGTGTGTTAGACACCACGATAAAAACCTGCGTGTTGCTGGATCGCATTAATGCACGAACTCACAACCATGTATTAAAAGTTTTATAAAACGGGTCTACAATCTTAGTGTTTTCTTACAATTTTAGTGTTTGATCCGGATTAGCCGTGCGTTAGTTCCCTCGCCCTGCGTTAGTACTTTTTTTTTGCACGGTCACATGGTGTTATTTGACCAATCAGGATGGCTACATTCTTGAACCCGTTTTATAATCCTATCTGTTTGATAGCCAAGTATGGCTTCTATGACACTGACAGGAAGGCATTAACTACATACCTGCCAACTGTCCCTATTTAACAGGGACAATCCTGATTTTTGGTAAAAGAAAGAGCCACTTCTACCACTGTGTCCCTATTTTTTGCAAAAATCAGTCTGTTGTAATGTATAGGAAACTCAGAAATGTCCCTATTTTCAGCCACTGCTTTGTCATTTGTCCCTATTTCTTGGGTTTCAGGGTTGGTAGGTCTGTAACTACCAGTTTTGTTATGAATATTCAAATGACATTTTCGGACCTCATTTAGATACAATGTACTTTAAAAAAAATTCATATCTAATGCTAATGCCATTTCTTTGAAAAGTTTGTTACAAATGTAGTTTTCATGAGATGTGTAGTGATGTGTACATGTCCTTCTTAGCCTGTAGACTGTAATCTGAATTTTCCTGACTATAATCTTCAGAATTCTGAGGAGTGAAAAAATGTCTTCCACTTTGGTTATATGGAGAATGATTTATTGTGAAGGGCTGGGAAAAGTAGATTTGACCATTGCAAGCCAAAATATATATCTGCATGACCAGATGCATGTAATTTATGATTATGAATTATGAATTATGAATTGAGTGATAATCTTTTTCTATCAGAAATTATGGTACTGGATGAATTTGAATTTATTGAGCCATGTTATTTTCAACCTTATGTATACAGGGTATATACAGCTAATTATGCGGTCACACTTAGAAAAAAGTCTTCCCGTAATATTAAGGCCATTTTTGTGGACAAAAAAATGGAATGTTGCTATCCGATGTCTGGATTTTTTTTTATAAGTTCAAAATTTTACCAAATTGTCCACTTGACAAAATTGAAAACATTCAAGAATATTTTCGCATCCTTCTCAATGAAACTTTTGACTGGTTGCAATGGAAAGAGTAAACTTGAGATAACATTTTGGGCAGTATAAATTGCAAAACTCCTTTATGTGTTTGTAAAACTCAGGATGAAATAATTAAGCTTTTACAGCAAATGATCAATACAACTATGATAACACTTGCCCGACATGACCCCAGATTAGAATTAAATCAGGACATATGTACCAACTGATTGATAATTGAAATACTTGATTGGATGTCCATTATGTATTCTCAGACTTGACTTACACTTTTAAATATTACTGAATGGTTTAATTATCATATTATGTTGATACATGTATATGTTGAATATTTATAATCTGTGACATTTATTTTGAATTTGAAAACATGTAAATATTCATGATCAGATGTAAATTTATATTTTTAAGTCATGCAAATGATTTTATATGAAAATACAATGGATTTAGAAAAAATCTACACAATGAAATGTTGCATTGATATAGAACTTTTTTTGTACACAAGGTGTAGTCTGAAGTGAGTTTGTTGATAGTGGAAGTTAAAATAGAAATATGTTTAGAGAAATTAAGCAGTGGTGGGTACCTCAAGATCGATCTTGATCTCGAGACCAGTCTCGAGATCGGCATCAGTAACCTCGATCTTGTTCTTGATCTCAAAGGTGTTGGTCTTGATCTTGATCTTGATCGCGGAGCTTCTGTTCTCGGAATTTTTGTTCTAGATCGCTCAAGATCACCATTGTTATTACGTAAATTAACAAAGGAAAAAGCTTTTAAAATCATTCACCAATCGGCGAAAATACGACTCAGTGTTGGGTACCTCGAGATCAATCTTGATCTCGGACACATCTGATCTTGATCTCAGATGTTCTAATCTCGATCTTGAGCTGTGGATCTTGATCTGGATCTCGGACTGTCTGATCTTGATCTTGATCTTGATCTTGATCTCGGACCCTCTGGTCTTGGACTCAACACTGATATTAAGATAGGTTAACAGATGAGGATATTTACATATATCTGACAATAGATCTAAAATTGGCATAAATGCTTGTACATGCAGTAGATATACAGCTTGAATGATACAAATATGGAAAGAAAGAACGAGAGAGAGAGAGGGGGGATGGAGGGAGGGAGAGAGAGAGAGAGAGAGAGAGAGAGAGAGAGAGAGAGAGAGAGAGAGAGAGAGAGAGAGAGAGAGAGAGAGAGAGAGAGAGAGATTGTATAAACATCCATATTCAAAATGTTGATTGTTGGAGTTCAAACAGTTAAAGCCCGGCCTTCACAGCTTTTATTTTCACACACCTGCATTTTATTCAACTTCTGGATTTTGTGATTTACAGACATGGTAAATACATGTAATCTGTTTTCTATCATGATCCTGGCTTATCAAACTATGTTTAGATAGAAATCAGTCATGGTTTCATAATGAATACATGGGAGTTATAATGTCCATGGATCAATGATGAAATAGACCTATTTACTCATGGATATGTTCGTGGATATTTTGTTGGCTTAATAATACAAAATGTTGCCAAAGGCTTGCCAGGCACAGCAACAACTCGTGCATACAAAGTGGATTCCATCCATAGAAATCTGTTACACATAGCAACTGAATTATAAATAGTTTTTAACCCATTGTTCTGGTGGAAAACGTGAGTAAATCATATACATTAGTAAACTGGTTTATTGTACCGACCTGTCAAAGATAATGGCAGGTAATGGCAGGTTATGTTTGGGTAAAAGGAAAATCTACAAGAGTTCAAAGATTGCTTGTCAGTATCGGACACTTGAAGATGACATTGATACTCGATTGGACCCTGGATTTCTTGAAGGACTCTTTAACAAGATTATCAGTGGAAGGCTTCTAATATTGATACAATATTTTTAAACCATTGTCGGTGTAGTTACGGGGAGTAAAGGGGACACACGCTCCCTCCCCAATACCACCATCAAATTGTGAGAACAAGAAAGAGAGAGAGAGAGAGAGAGAGAGAGAGAGAAAAAAAAAGAGAAGGGATTGGGGGTACCAACGTGAAAAAAAGACCCCTTCCTGAATGTATACCCCCCCCCTCCTTACTCCATGGCCTTGTTCTCTCGTACCTATATGTATGTCTTGCATCTAGTAAGACGCTACCCCCATCCCCATCTGCACCACCACCACCACACCCCGAAATTTGTGCCCCCTTAATTTTTGGACCAATGATTCCGTCGCTGAAAACAATAGAGAATTATTTTTGCTATCAATGTGCAGTCTGCAATTCAGGTCCTGCATGTGACAAGGGGGGCAATACAAAGGACAAAAACCCTGTATTAATATACTGCACCTCAAGGGAACCGGCATTTGTCTTCCTCTGTAACACTGGGCCATTCTCAACAATATATTTTGCCGGTAGGTATAAGCTTATAGACTTGTATTAATGTATTACAAGCAAAGAGAGCTTTATACATGGTATGTGACGTAAGTTTGTTCTCTTAAAACAAATTATAAACAAAGTAATAATAATAATAATAATGATAATAATAAACTGTCACTTATACAGCGCATAATCAATTAAAACTGCTCTATATGCGCTTTACATATGTATACAGGATTGACCTCGGGGAATGTATATTAACGAGAGAAGGATCTTTTTTTGAAATACACTGTAAGTGTTTGTATGGTACGTGCATTTCAAAAAGTGCATTCTGTAAGAAAAAATGAAAACTGTCGTGCCATTTTTTAACACATAAACATTCTGAATATTTAACACTATAACAGAAGTACCTATTTTATGATAATAACATGTGTTATATCGTCGACATACGGATCATGATATGATATTAAAGTTACGGCTGTTATGATTGTTACTTAGTCTGGTCCTGTCTACAGACGAAGTCTATTCCTATTTAAAGAAATGGACCATAAAGCAACCTCCCAGTGGGAACCAACCTTTAAGTATGATGATAGCTTGCCATCATTGCCTGTACCACCTCTGCAACAAACTCTCAACAAATACTTGGAGTCAGGTAAAAATATATGGTTTCTTGCAGTACAAGAAACATGGCATTCATGGCATTCACACCGAGAATGCCATGAATTCGTTTCTTTACATATACATTTATCTACCCAATCTCCCAGTGGGAACCAACCTTTAAGTAAAAATTGTCTCTTCACTGCATGTTCCAACTCTGCAACAGACACTCAATAAATACAGATTTCAGATTCAGATTAAAAATACGTTTATTTCCTTCTCATAACCAAATTAATACAAAAATGAAGTGTACATTCACAAAAAACCATGGTAGAAGGAGGTGAGGGTCCAAGGAAGCACATGGCTTGTGATGAATCACCTTGACAATACATATTTACATATACAACACTTATAACATTGAATAAGATATATCATTTCTTGCAGTGTCGGAGTGGGTATATCATTATTCCATTTCTTTCAGTCATTTTTGTCAAACATGCATAATAAAATACTCATCACTTATATCATTTAAAATCCCACCTTTTGGAAATGCACTTTTTGTCAGTTTGAAACATTCTGATGTTTATTTAGTTTTTGTTTAATTCATCTGCGTCATTCAGGTTTTTTCAGGAAGAAGAAGAAGAAGAAGAAGAAGAAGAAGAAGAAGAAGAAGAAGAAGAAGAAGAAGAAGAAGAAGAAGAAGAAGAAGAAGAAGAAGAAGAAGAAGAAGAAGAAGAAGAAGAAGAAGAAGAAGAAGAAGAAGAAGAAGAAGAAGAAGAAGAAGAAGAAGAAGAAGAAGAAGAAGAAGAAGAAGAAGAAGAAGAAGAAGAAGAAAAAAACGTTTAAGAATGAGACCATGCTTGGTAGCAACAGTTTTGTACATGTATATTTGAATAGCAATTAAAAATAAACTAATTGCAGAAAGAATATAGAAATGAAAAAAAAATCAATGATATCAATTTGATCTCTTTTAGTGAAGCCATTCCTCTCAGAAGATGAATTCAAAGAAACAGAGAGGATTGTGGGAGAGTTTGGTCATGGTGTTGGTCAGACGTTACATGCAAAACTAGTGGAGAGATCCAAAAAGATGAAAAATTGGGTGAGTATTGCTTGTACCGTATGAATTATTATCTGTACTGTTCTCATCATGGATTTTCATATACAATGTAGCTTATTGATTATCTTTGGTATACGTACGGGGGGCAGAGGGGGCACGTGTCCCGGGCGGCACTTGAAGGGGGGGGGCGCAAAAAACGCAAAAGAGAGAAAGAAAAGGGGGAGAAATACAAGACAAAATGCATAAGAAATTGTGTTTTGAATGGTTTGAAATGCAAAAATTTTCTATAGCTCGGTCGCTTTGCTTCCTCGCATAATTATGTTCAAAATCTAGCTATTTCGCGTCCCTAATGGCATTCTTAAAATGTTAACCATTAATTGATTCTAGTTGCTTTGCCCCCCCCCCCCCCTTTCATAAGGCAGGAGCTTGTTAAATTTTGCGCCCCCTGATGGGATATATGTGCATAAAAAGCACTAGTGTAGAACATTCGAAAGAAATCATACTTAAATCTTACTTAATTCCTCAAATATATTTCTTCAGTGTTTTCATTCATTTTGTGCCCCCAAAATAGGAATATTCAACAACAAAAAAAAAAGAAAAAAAAATATATCGCAAGGTCGCTGTATTCCCTTGGATTTTTTTTGTAAGGGTAAAATACATAAGAAATTTCTTTGAGGGGTGAAAAGGAAAAACAAATCTGCCGCTCGGTCGCGTTGCTCCCTCAAACTTATCAAATCTGGGCTAACAACCCCGGGTTATGTGCATCAAACTTCTTTTTCACGTAGTGCCATCATTTCTAAATTAAAAACGCTCATTAATCTGAGTTTGGGCATGGGGGGGGGGGGGCGCAGATTTGATAGTTCTCCCCGGGCGCCAGAATACCTAGATACGCCACTGCGTACAGTGTTGGTTAAAGTTAAAGTGGAAGGGGTCTAAACAATATATGTACTAGTAAATTGCCCTTGGATACACCTTTAGGGGTCGAACATAACGCAAGAAAAGTTTGCTCCAAAATAGAGGCATAAGGACACTATTTCGCGGGGGAGGGGGGGCTGACAAATTTTGCCTGAATATCAACTTTCCAGTATCTAAATGTTGCTTTGTCTGGCTGGGGCAGTTGTCCAGGGACATAACATATTAAATCAAATCAAATCGAATCATAACAAGATGTTATTATTCCCTGTAGCTATCTGACCCATAGCTATCTTGATCTCACTCTTTCACACTCTCTTGTCCCATTAATAGTTAGACCTACAAGAATAACTGAACACTCAGCAACACTTATAGGTCACATGTTATCAAATGTTCACCCATATCCTGAAGCTGGAATATTAATCACAGATATCACGGATCACTTCCCTATTTTTGCTAAATTTCCTGATCCTACTAAATATACACAACTTCCATCTCCAAAATCACGTAGCCTGACCCATGATAGTATTGCTCGTCTTAAGGAAAGATTACGTTCTCTCGACTGGACCGATGTATTAGAAACAGAAAATTGTAATGAATCATTTGACAAATTTATGGAGACGCTAACACTTGTATATAATGAAATCATTCCAGAAACTACAAATACAAAATCAAATTACAAAAAAAATCCTCGATCACCATGGATTACTAAAGCCCTGTTAAGATCTATAAATAAGAAAAATAAACTGTATTACAAATACAAGCGCGACAATACTCATCAAACACGAAAAAAATATACAAAATACAAAAATGTTTTAACTAGTCTTCTAAGAAGTGCTAAAAAGAATTATTATGCCTCCAAAATACTTTCTAGCAAAAACGATATGAAAGGTACCTGGAAAATTATAAACGGTGTCCTTAAGAAGAATGACCAAAAAAGGCTAATTAACACTGTCAACGTTAATGGTAACTTAATTGATGACTCAAAAGTAATTGTAGAAAGTTTTAATAATTACTTCGTAAACATTGGAAAAAACCTAGCCGAAAACATACCTAGTACCAATAAACATTTCATGGACTACATGAACCAACCAAACCCTAATACATTATTTTTGTACCCAACAGACTCTGCTGAAATTACTGGAATTGCACTAAAACTTAAAAACCACAAGAGCCCTGGATTCGATAATATAACTAATACTTTGCTAAAGCATATCTTGCCAGACATCATTGTTCCTCTGTCACATATTTATAACATATCTTTATCCTCGGGTATAGTGCCAAACCAAATGAAAATTGCAAAAGTCGTCCCAATATTTAAAAAGGGTGATACCCATCAGATCACTAACTATCGTCCTATCTCGTTACTAACAACTTTTTCCAAGATCCTGGAAAAGATCATGTATAATAGAACAATTAGTTTTCTTGATGAATATAACATACTGAGTAATGTTCAATTTGGTTTTCGTGAACAGCATAATACCACACATGCGCTCCTGACTCTTATCGACAAGGTCACGAACGCACTTGACCATCATTCCCACACTATCGGCATATTCCTGGACTTCTCCAAGGCCTTTGACACAGTGAATCATGATATACTTTTACATAAATTGAATCACTATGGAATTAGAGGAAAGGCCTTGGAGTGGTTCAGGAATTACCTTACAAACAGGAAACAATTTGTAGTTATTAATAACTGTTCATCCACTTTAGGAGACATAACATGCGGAGTACCACAAGGTTCCATATTAGGCCCGCTATTATTCATGTTGTATATTAATGACTTTTATCTTTCATCCAGACTATTATCCTTTATACTCTTTGCTGATGACTCAAACATATTTTTTACCAATCAGGATCCACACCTGCTCACAGAAATCGTCAACATTGAGTTAAAAAACGTAGCAATTTGGATAACAGCAAATAAACTTTCCCTTAACCTTGATAAAACCCATTTCATGATATTTAGTAAAAGTATTACTGCACTTCCAGAACCTATAATTCTCAACAACCATGCACTTACCCAGGTAACCAATACCAAATTTCTTGGTATTACAATTGATGACCGTCTTTCCTGGAAATCTCATGTTATTCAATTATGTAAGAAGGTATCACGTAACACCGGTGTCATTAACAAAATTAAACATTTTTTCCCACAGCCCACCCTGCATGTATTATACTGCACTCTTGTCTTATCCCTTTTGAATTATGGTATACTCGCTTGGGGCTACTCTATTAAACAAAATCTCAATAAAGTTATGTTACTACAAAAGAGGCTAATGAGAATCATTTGCAATAAAAGCTATCGTTCTCAAACTAACATTCTCTTTTATAATAACAAGGTCCTGAAAATTGACGAATTATATTTGTACAATCTTGGTTGTCTTATGTACCAATTGGAAAAAAATCAGTTACCAGAAAATTTATTGCAAATATTTTTGAAAAACAATGAAGTACACAAATACCCCACGAGACAATCAAATATGCTACATCTACCAATGACCAGGACAGCTACTGCACAAAAGACTTTTATATATACCGGACCACAGTTCTGGAACTCCTTAAATAATACTATTAAATCAGCTCCCACCATTTTTTCATTTAAACGTAGTCTAAAAAAATTCCTGCTGAATAGATATACATGTAACTGCTAAATGGTAAAAAATAATAGGGAAAATATCATTTCGAACCAAAAATTGAGCTAGAATGAAAAGAACATCATTGCAGAAAGGATTAAAATGTATAACGTCCCCATCCTTCATCTTCCATCTCTCTCTGTCTGTCTCTCTCTCTCTTTCTTCTCTCCTACTGAAGTCATCGCCTGTTATTATTTCCAATATATTTATTTGTACACATACCACTGTCACAATTATTCTGTTTTGTAGTGTAAGGGGGGGGGGGGTGGGATAGTGTAAAATATATATTTAGTAATTATTTCCATAAACTTAGAGCATTTGTAAGTATACTTTTTCTCACAAAGGGGTCTATAAAATACAAGCTGTGCTTTTTAATAGACTCCTCCACTTTTGTTTCTTTACTGCCTGATATCACCGAAATTATGATAGTATAATTGTTTATTATATGTAATTACTGTACTTAATTTTTTGTTTTTCTTTATAAATTTTTTAAAATAATTTTTCCATTTATGTAAACACTTCTTATCGTAATTTTGTTTGATATTATGTAATATAAATTTGTATATATGTAAAACATTGAGAAACATGTGGAAAAATAAAGAAACCTTGTATCTTTAATTGATTCACCATGATAGAGCTATTGAAGTATTTACAAAGTACACATCTACTTTAGATATCTGTTGGATTTTCTCTCACTTGAGACCTGTTAGCGAAGGCATACAATTAGGGGCGGGGGGGGGGGGGGTAGCAAATTATTATTTTTTGTTTTTGTTTACGTCATGCATATTTAAAGTGTACCAACCACCTGAAAAAATAATTTGTATACCGCTAGAAAGTATGAAATCAACCTCAAAGAACTTGATCTGAAATTCTATAGGTCAACAGTTTAGGAGTATGAAGGAAATAAAGGATAACATGAAGGTGCTCGCGCAGAACCGAACCTCCGATTTGGGTTCGGAGAGCGCGTACGGGTACGTTGAGTAGTCTACTCACGAGTCGCTTTTATGCTTATAGAGAGTATAATTAAACTTGTAATATCTCTTTATAGAAGTGATATTCGAAGCCCATATTTGGAATATGGTGGAATGACATGGAACCTCTAACATACAGAGTAAAATATTTGTTGGTGATTGGTACCCTTTAAGATAAGCTAGGTTGGGTTTTGAACGGGGGTGGGGGTGGGGCTTTAATGGCAGGCGTGATGCCCTCCCCCATGCCCTTGGATTCACCTCTGAGGAAGGCCTGTATACCCCCTCTCATGGCCTTTAGCTCCATGTAGAGACCCGTTATCCTGGAGCAGTGGCATAGTATCGGTGTTATTCAGTGGACGTCGTATCATCACCAGGGGAGCGTTTCATCAAGCGTTTGTCAGTGATTTTTACCGACAACTGTTATAAGCTACTGAAATCCTTGCATCTGATTGGCTGAGAGCAAATTTGTCAGTAAAAATCACTGACAAAACGCTTGATGAAACGCTCCCCAGGTGGATAAGATCGGAGAGAACAAGGCCAATGATTCGGGAGGATGTGGGAGACGTAGTTTCATCTTCTTTCACATTCCTTTCCCTCTCCCCCATTCTTTGTTTCTCATTCCGTCTCGCTTTAAACGAAAATTGCTATATGGTTGGATGGTAAATAATTATGTACCCCAATATACATGTAAATGATAACATTAAGACATCATATTTCTCTTTTGCACACTCTCTCTCTCTCTCTCTCTCCCTTTTCTTTCTCTCCCTCTTTCTCTCCCTTACTCCCTTCTCTCTCTCTCTCTCTCACTCACACACACACACACGCGCGCTTGGACCAGCTGGAGCAATGGTGGGAGGACAAGGCCTACTTAGAGACACGCCTACCATTAGGAGTCCTCCAGAATCCCTGCGGACCATTACCAGCCCAGAACTCCATGTGGCCCCCTGCAGAAGGTACCCAGCTAGAGAGGGCTGCCATCTTCCTCTGGCATTTACTATTCTTCTATGAGATTCTGAGGAAGTAAGTTACGAAACTTTGAAATAGCAAAGAGATATTTGATATAACAACAAGGAAAAACCATATTGATAAGATAGTCCTTTTAATACTGCCATAAGCTGAAGAGTCTTGTGCTGGGAGAAGTTCTTTATTAATTAAGTGTACTTTTATGCGCTAAATTTGATTATTTTCAAAATGAAATTTGATAGATTAAATCCTTCTCTTTCCATGTTTATTACATATTCTTGCAAAATTCTTACATTAAATGCCTTCAGCTAATTATCAGAAAATGTTGCAAACTATACTGGCATTTCAGTGACATCATCATCATTCAAGATTTAAAAAATTTAATGCAAGTTTAAGGATGGATAACAGGGGAAATGCATAAAACACCTAATTTTGGGATTTTCATTAATATCTACATGTATATAGAGAGATGTTTCCAGCAGACAAGAACCGTGCTGGAACTCAGATATTTTCCATGGACCAGTTCAGAGGCCTGTTCCACGCATGCAGAGAGCCAGGACTAGAGAAGGACGCCCTCTTCAGATACTTCACGACAGGTTGAGAATATTTGTTTTCATTCTTCTCTCTCCTTCTTCTTCTTCTTCTTCTTCTTCTTCTTCTTCTTCTTCTTCTTCTTCTTCTTCTTCTTCTTCTTCTTCTTCTTCTCCTTCTTCTTCTTCTTCTTCTTCTTCTTCTTCTTCTTCTTCTTCTTCCTCTTCTTCTCCTTCTTCTTCTCTCTCTCTCTTTCTCTCTCTCTACCTCTCTCTCTCTTTCTCTCTCTCTCTCTCTCTCTTTCTCTCACACTAACTTTCTTTCACTGTGTGCGCACTTGTGTGTCTTTGTGTATCTCTCTCTCATCGGACCCTCTCTCTATTCCTCTCTAGCTCTCACATTTTTGTACTATTTTCCCTTCTTACCTTCTTTCTTTCTTTCTTTCTTTCATCCTTTCTTTCTCGCTCTATCTTCTTCTTCGCTTCTCCGTCATACCCTCCTTCTTCCACACCATCTCTTCTTCCACCCCTTCTTCTTTTAGACCAATCTCTCTACATGTCTCTTTCACACCTGCCTGTCTTCTGGTATTTCTGAAATGTCCAGTTTTAATCATGTAACCTATACAATTCGTATTCTTGAAGATGTGAAAGATTAAGATATGTTGTCATCATAAGGTATTTTTCACTTTCTACACATGTACAAAATCAGGGTGAAAAATAATTGTTCAATGTTTTACAGAACAAGAGGGTCCATGTCCAACTCATGTCCACGTGATGTGTAATGGTCATATCTTCAAGATGACCGTCTTTGACCAGGAAGGTCAAGTTCTGACCGCTCCAGAGATACACAGGTAAGGGTCAGTCTCAAAAAAAAAAAAAAAGGTCCTCAGCATTTTTGGGGCCCTTTTTTGGTCCCAGGGGAGGGGGCCCGGGCCCCCGACCCCCCCCCCCTGGATCCGCCACTGAGCGTACAAGTAGGAGAGAGGGGCATATATGAGAGCGGGCAACACATAGTGGTATTCAGTTTGAATAATCATAATTTTCATTGTTGTACAGTAATTGAATTTAGTTTGAAAGCTCTATCTATATATAATTTAGAATGGCAAGTCAGAAAGTCACTTCAAAGTCGTAATAAGTGTGGGCAGCACTGTGATCAAAGGGGAAAAAATTGAAGAAAATTGCCCTAAAAAAACAGGAAATTTGTAAACGTCATTTAATATCCAACTGCTCTGTGTACTCTCTGTGTTTATGCCAATCGAATGAAGAATACATTGAACAACAAAGGAAGGAAAAAAGACACCGTCTGATACCCTGTAATGATTTTATAAGGAAGCTTTCCAATATACTTTTTCCTCTTTACAATCGACTCATGTAGGCCTGCAATATATAATTTTTAAAAATAAATGTTGAATTCTTTTCCACATTCTGCTGTCTGTGACATGATGAATTGTATCAACAGATGAATAGGTTGAAGCCAGGTCATTTTTTATTCCAGATTTACTACCTTTAAAAAAAACCTCTTTTGTGTTTCTAAAAGACAGCTGACGTATATCAAAGAGTCATGCCAGAAGAGAGGGCAGGGTATTGGAGCACTGACTGCTGATGATAGGGTCACTTATGCTCAGGTATTTTATCTATTGCTTGTTCGTTCTCCTTTCCCTTCTCCTCCTCTTTATTTTAATGTACCCCGGCCCACTTCTTCAATCCCCTCTCGCTCTCTCTCTCTCTCTCTGTGCATCTCACCGAGTTACCGTTTATATCTCTGTATCACCCCCTCTCTCTCTCCTCCCCTCTATCCTCTCTTTCTCTACCCCTCTTTCCTTCTCTCTCTCTCTCTCTCTTTCTCCCCCTCTTCCTCTATCAGTGTCTCTGTATTTATTTCTCTTTGCATTATCTTCTTATTACTATCTTTTTAAAAAGAGTGAATTTCACTCTATTTTCACTCCCTCGGGAGTCTCGTCAGTGCATCACTTGTTTTGGAGTGAATATCAAGTGAATATCGAATGTTCTCTAAGAAGAAAAGAGTCAATTTTTGCTCTGTTTTCACTATATTCTCAGTCTCCTGGGAAATCATGTCAGTGATCACTTGATATTTTTTGTTTTAATTATTTTTTTTTTAGAGAGAGAGTAATGTGTTTATTTCCTCATTCCGACTTCCCTTTGTTAGATTTCCTTCGTCTCTAACATTGTAATGCATGTTTTGATATTTTGATTTTAAGAATATTTTCCTCATGCTTCAGTCAGATTTGTGGTATTCCTATATCTATACAGGCGTTTGATCATCTGGTATCTCTAGATCCTTCCAATAGAGCCCACATTGACACAATCAAGACAAGTATCATAGGTTTGATACTAGATGATGGAAGTCCCAAGACTTATACAGAGGTATGATGTTTATTATCATAAATACAAGTATTTCATTAACATTTCATTAGTTACATTCACATGATGGGAGCTAAACTTTAAGTTTCGCTTGTAGTTTCAAAACTTTAAGTTAACTTGTAGTTATCTTGTAGTTTCAGACCGTATGAACGGACTCGTAGTTTCGAAACTTTAAGTTTACTTGTAGTTCTAGAACCACAAGCGAGCTTGTGGTTAACGCCGAACAGTGTGGACAAGCTTGTAGTTAGCGATAACCTCGCTGTTCATGTTAAACTTCCTGGTCATACCCTTCGCGCGAATTATGAACACATGATCTGCATGTGTACTGTACACAAAATCGGTAGTATCTACTTCCGGGGTTAACAACGACGATCGCTCTGCTTGTAGTTTCAGCTCGTTGTTTAGGGCTCATGTGAACCCTTGTTGCGGTTAGGGGGTCGTGGTTTCGTTAACTTAAAGTTTCGCTAACTTAAAGTTTCGAAACCACAAGTCCCGTATGAACGTAGCTATTAACAGCAATATCAGTATCAATATTATCGCCATCTGTGTCACCAATCACCAGTCCTTTTCCTAATTCCCAAGATTTTCCTTATCCTTAGCTCTGAATTGTTTGTAGAGAGTTCTTCGAGAAAACTATCCTATTTGTATCATAATCTAGGGCGGGTCCACTCGCTATTCATAAGAACCGCTATTTATAGAAAACCGCTATTCATTTAACACGCGCTATGAATAGCGGTCCTTATGAGTAGTTATGAAAAGTGGTCCTTATGAATGGATGTCCTTAGGAATAGCGAGGAAATTTGTCTCTGGTTTGCTCACTATTCAGAAGGACCGCTATTCGTACAAAACCGCTGTTCATTTAGTCACGTGTTATGGACAGCGGTCCTTATGAATAAGTGGTCCTTATGAATAGCGGTCCTTATGACTCGCGAGGTTACCCCATCTAGGGGAACAACCACTACCCCTATGTAGATGTTATTACCACTGCAAGGGAAGGATCCAGTATTTTTGTAAAAGAGGGGGGGGGGGGGCAAATCTTAGAAAATTTTCTGAAAAGCGAAAAAGGAAAAAGGGGGAAAGTCATCAGATATTTGGGGTCTAGTTTTCATCTAAAATTCTCTAACAAGCAAAAAAAACAAACAAACAAACAAAACAAAACAAAACAAAAAAAATAGTCATCAGGATCCTGTCAGTCAGTTTTCTTTTATAATGAATGATCACTGTGGTATATTGGTGAAGGCTCTTGACTCTCATACGAGAGGTCCCGGGTTCAATCCTCGTTCGGTGCTTATATCCTTGGACAAGGTGTTTTGCCCATATTTGTCCCTCACGACCCAGGTGTAAATGAGTACCTGGCAATACTGGGGTAATAATAATGGCAGGGCCCGCAGGAAGAGCAGTATTTATACTGATGTGGCTACCCTGGGTAAATAAGACCTAATTATGATTATGATTATTATCTATTTTAATCACCTGTGGAAATATCGATCATAGATTTGAATTATCTAAAGTATCCAAAGTACCCTGTATACCCTTTAAAGGGAAAGTTCACCCTGAAGATTACTTGAGTTTAAAAAATGCAGAAAAAATAAAGAAAAATATTGGCGAAGGTTTGATGAAAATCGGTCAAATAATAAAAGAGTTATGACTATTTAAAGTTTTGGATTCGTGACGTCACATGCGAGCAGCTGCCCATTGGTCATGTAATAAATATTCCATATATTCACATTTTTTTTTACGTTCCACGATAAATTAATATTGTTTCTTTTCAGAATCTAGTATTGAATAACATTTCTGACAATATATCAAATGCACAGACGAAAATATTCTAAATTTTCTGAGAAAACTGTATTTTATGGAATATTTATCACATTACATAATGGAGGAGCTGCTCGCATGTGACGTCACAAAATCAAAACTTTAAAAGTCCATAACTCCGTTATTCTTTAACTGATTTTGTCCAAACTTTCGCCAATATTTTTCTTTATTTTTTCTGCATTTTTTAAACTCAAGTAATCTTCGGGTGAACTTCCCCTTTAAACATGTTAAACCATTTTTTCTACGAATTTGATCGTTTCTGTATCTTTTAGACCTGCTCACATGGAGTAGCAGGTCCATCTCCTCATAACCGCTGGTTTGACAAGACCTATAGCTCCATCGTCACTACCAATGGAGTCGTCTACTTCAATTGTGATGTGAGTAGAAAGACCTACATGCAGAATTTGATAAAGATAGAGTCCTACTTTTAATTGCAAAGACATCACTCCACATTTTTTGGTTTGGCTCGATAGCTTTTTATTCAGAGCCCTAAAATATACCAGATGCATGTGTCCAGTTTTGCTGCTTGACCATATTGCGTTTGATGTCAGGAGTTTTAAAAAGGAGAGTAAGCTATCTAAAATTCTTAAATTGGCAACTCATTGAGAGGTTCAATGGGTTTTTAAAATTTAAAAAAAAAAATTATCTTTTCAACAAAGTTCCTATATAACATTGTATATTTTTTCAAAGACATTACATTTTCTTAGAACCATGTAGCACTCAAAGAAAATATTATTGTTGCCAGTTTTAAGAACAAAGTGATATCAATTTAGCCCTTAAATAATTCTTGTCTGAAAGGGTTAAGAAACATAATTATAAGATCCATTATATGTGTGCACAGGAGTGACTGAGGTAGACCAGTGGTCGATCCAGGGGCGGTATCACAGGGTTTAGAGGCGTCGGAACGTCGGGGCCTGGACAATGCATTAGGGGGGCATCTTTTGTCCGCCAGACAAAAGTTAGACCCCTAATGCATTGTCCGAGCCAGACATACCGACGCCTCTGACAGGGTTGCTCCTGGCCGAACCAGAACTGCTCTTTCAATACACATCAGAGTAAAAACGTGCGTACAATATGACAGTCCTCTTTTTTCTTTATTTAATTATTTAATTTTTCTTCTTCTTCCCTTTTTTTTGGGGGTGGGGGTTGCTTGCATGTTTGTTTCTGAGTTTTTTCAATGACACAGTTATTATTTTTGTTAAATTTATTTTTTACTTTTGACCCCTCCCCCAGGACGGACAATCCTGGATACGACACTGCAGACATTTTCGTTCATTTATCTGTTATATACCCGACGATACTTTGTTTCATTTTGCAGCACGCCCCCATGGATGGAATGGCT
>CM046849.1:4339986-4364728 GCA_025618425.1 Heliocidaris tuberculata
AGATTTCGCTTCCTACACAAGGAAGCTTTGCATTAAATTAGAAAAAAAAAAGAAGAGAGATTTCGTTCTTTAATGATTTTTAAAATTCTGCATACATTACATGTATACTTCTGCCAAACTCACAAGCATGAAACATTCATAGTTTAGAATGAAAAATGATAACTGACCTTGATTAACTTGGTATTCTCGTCTTCCCCCCCCCCCCCCCCCCCCCCCCCATCTCTCTCTCTCTCTCTTTCCCCTCGCTTTAATTTCCTAGACCTGGTGCAGCATATGAAACTGCAACAACTCGTCAATTCTATCACGGAAGGACAGAGACAATGAGATCTTGTACTATGGAAGCTATTGATTGGTGTAAAGCTATGCTGGATAGTAAAGCAGAGGTAAGGATGGATTGACACAGATGGATAGATAGATAGATATGGTTGCTTAGAAACATAGATACATGTAATTATAGTCAGTAAGGTAGATTAAAAAAAAAAAAAAATATATATATATATATATAGAGAGAGAGAGAGAGAGAGAGAGGGGGGGGGGGGAGATAGTTGGATCATTGGAGGTTAGATAGGTCATTATCAATGATAATTTATTAGCTGGAATATATTCATAATCTAACGAAGATATTGTGCTCATCAAGGAAACTCAGTAGGGGCAATGTAAGCCCTGTAGGGCTTTTCATTAATTTAACTGATTATCTTTACAGCCTCTATGTGTTTTGAACAATGCCTCACTGTCAGTTGATAGTTTGATCCTATTTTCAGGGGCGTATCCAGGTTCTTTTTGTAGAAGGGGGGGGGGCACAATTCCAACATATTTCTCACCAGCAAAAACATTAAAGAAATTAGATTGTATTATTCAGCTGCCTTTGGATCGAAAATTTAAAATGGGGGAGGGGAGGGGGGGGGGGAGCTTTTGTGTGTATTTAAAGTATGTCACTTTGATTTTAAGAGGGGGCACGAGCCGGAATCTGCGACTGCTATTTTCATTCCATATATTATAGTCCACACAGCAGTTGTCTCTGATGCGGAGAGCCCATGACAAGCACAACACTCTGATGGCCGAAGCATCTAATGGTCAAGGAATTGACCGCCATCTTCTCGGCCTCTATATCCTCTCCCAAGAAATGGGGTTACCGATACCAGACCTGTTCATGGATAAGGCTTACATTCTCAGGTGAGGACAGGGGCGGATCCTCGATTATGCAAAAAGGGGGTCAAATTTCGGAAAATCTTTGACAACCAAATAACAATTAATAAAGACAGTTTTTTGTGGAGATTTTCAATGTGTTTGTCTATATGTTATCAGGTAATGATAGAAATTGTTTTAGTTTGATCTTCTTTTTAAACATCTACTCTTTTACAGCAGATGAGAGGGTTTTCCCTTGTCTACCATTATCCTTGGCTACGCCCTGACTTCTAAGGGTTTCTGGGGGCTTCTAACATCAGGTGCAATGATAAAATGGCCAATGAGTCGGTTTTTGTGCCTTAATTTAGGTGTTTTATTATATTCAATATAAAGAAAAGAAATTGTGGAACAAATTCGAAAGAATGAATAGTTATTGAACATATTGTCTTTGCCTTTTCTTTTAACTTTACAGTGGTGGAGGGGGTAACTTTCCATTGTCTACCAGTACCTTAGGCTACACCCCTGGTGTGGCAGCTATGTCCCCTATGAGGCATGATGGGTATATGTGCTGCTATACCATCAGCAATAACGAGTAAGCATTTATCACCTTCTCCTCTTTTCCCCCAACTTTATCCATCTCTCTCTCTCTCATCCACCTCTCTCTCTCTCTCTCTCTTTCATATTTAAAGGAAGTTTTTGCACTTTTGCAAAGTTTTACAAACATCGTGAAATTCGGCAACAATAACGCATGTGAAATGCTGTATGCTGTAGAGTCTGTAGTATTGTCATGAATGAAAATGGTTGATGATGGATTTATTAATTGATTGATTAATGTACTGATGGGCTCATTGGTGGATAGATGGATTGATTGATTGATAGACTTATGGGTTCATTGGTAAATAGATGGATTGATTGATTAATAGATTGATGGACTGATCGGCTGACTGTTGGATAGATGGATTAGATGGATTGATATACTGATAGGTTGATTGGTGGATAGATGCATTAATTGATTAATGGATTGATGGACTGATGGGCTGATTGGTGGATAGATGGATTGATGGACTGATGGCTCAATGGTGGATAGATGGATTAGATGGATTGATGGACTGATGGGCTGATTGGTGGATAGATGGACTGATGGGCTGATTGGTGGATAGATTGATTGATGAAGTGATGGGCTGATTGATGGATAGATGTATTAATTGATTAATGGATTGATGGACTGATGGGCTGACTAGTGGATAGATGGATTGATTGATTGATTAAAATATGCATTGATGGACTGATAGGTTGATTGATGGATAGATGGATTGATCGTTGATTGATTGATTGATTGATATAGATTGATGAATGGATGGATATGTGTATCATTTTTTAGGATTGAATGATCGATGAATCATTAGTTTTATAACTCATGATTGATAAATCAATTATTGATGGACACATTGATGGATTCGATCGATTGAATAATAACATTTTGAACTTATTTTGTTATCCAGACTCCAGTTCACTGTGAGTGCCTTCAAGAACTGTGCAGAGACCGATGCTCACCATTTCTTTCGTCAAATCACCCTCTCCCTCAACAAGATTGCAAACCTACTTCACTCTGCCAAACTTTAACATCATTAGGAGTAGAAGGATTGGGCTCTATAAAGGATTTTTTTTTCTTCCTGAAGAAATGAGATATCACCCTTTATGCTAATATTGCATTCAGTTTCAGTTTCAGTTTCAGTTTGGTTTATTTTTTCATATTTCACAATAATCAATATGTGGTACAAAATAACATTCAGTAGATTGTACTAACACGAGTAACGAAGTACAATAAAAGATCCATAGAAATAATACAATGATGATTAACATAGGGGGATGCAGACATATATGAGAGGTGAAATATGAAGGGAAACTATTAAAAAGCAGAGCTTGTAATATATAGATTCCCTTTAAATAATACATAGGTATAGTCTAATTGTTGTGATATCAATCAAATAAAGAAAAAAAAAAAAGAAGGAGAAGGAGAAGAAGAAGAAAAGAAGAGATACATGAGTACTTATTACGGTGGGTGGTTGTTTTAACCTGCTCAACATAAACAAATTAAGGAAATCCTGCTCTATGCCCATTACTCTGCTTTTATAATAATTGCCTGCCGAAATATTTTAGTAGGCATCGTGTTTATTTGTAGTTTGCCCATCCTGTTTAAGTTTCGGTTGATTCTATAAGGCCCGTCTTCATCAGCCCGAGTTTCCAAAATAGCCCGCTAATTCTGATCCGGGAAACTAACCCGATCAGAACTAGCTCGAGCTAGTTTGTAATGAAGACGCAATTAGCTGGCTATTTCGTCGGTTTCTAGCTCGAGCTAGAAGCCTAAGTCAACTCGGGTTTTTTGGTGAAATAGCGCGCTATTTGGCGAATTAGCCCGCTAATTCGCAGGTGAAGACGCACTCGGGTTTTGACTCGGGTTAATTTATTCATGACACCAATCCTAGAAATGTTATTTTCCTTATGTATTTCTTGATTTTCTTCTCTCTTTCCACCTTTTCCTTATGTATTTCTCTGTTTTTCCTTCTTTCTTTTTTCTCCTTATGTATTTCTTTGTTTTCCCCATTCTTTATTCTTCTTTCTATTCTTATGTATTTCTTTGTTCTTCTTGCTATCCTATTTTCTTTATATATTTCTTGTTTTTCTTCTCTCTATTTGTCTTTTCCTTATGTATTTCTTTGTTTTTCCCTTTTTCTGTTCTTCGATCTTGCTTTCCTCTTTTCTTTGTTTATGTATTTCTTTGTTCTTTCTGTCCTCTTCTCTTTATATTTCCTTATGTATTTCTTTATTTTTCTTTCTATTCTATATTTTCCTCATGTATTTCTTTGTTTCTTATGTATTACTTTGTTTTTCCTTCTCTCTTTTTTCTCCTTATATATTTCTTTGTTTTCCCCATTATTTATTCCTTCTTTCTATTCTAATGTATTTCTTTGTTCTTCTTTCTCTCCTCTTCTCTTCATATGTATTTCTTTATTTTTCTTTCTATTTTATCTTTTTCTTTATGTATTTCTTTGTTTTCCCAATGTTTTACTCTTCTTTAATTTCTTATGTATTTCTTTGTTCGTCTTGTTATCCTCTTTTCTTTATGATTCTTTATGTATTTCTTTGTTTTCTTCTATCTTTTTATCCTTTCCTTTTGTATTTCTTTGTTTTCCTGTTGTCTACTCTTCTGTCTATGTATTTCTTTGTTCTTCTTTTTTACCCTATTCCCTTTATATTTCTTTGTTTTCCTCCTCTATTTTTATCTTTTCCTTATGTATTTCTTTGTTTTCCCCATTTTCTGTTCTTCGATCTTGCTATCCTCTTTTCTTTGTTTGTTTATGTATTTCTTTGTTTTTCTTTCTATTTTATCTGTTTCCTTATGTATTTCTTTGTTTTTCTTTCTATTTTATCTGTTTCCTTATGTATTTCTTTGCTTTTCTTTCTATTTTATATGTTTCCTTATGTATTTCTTTGTTTTTCTTTCTATTTTATCTGTTTCCTTATGTATTTCTTTGTTTCTTATGTATTACTTTGTTTTTCCTTCTATTTTTGTTCTCCTTATGTATTTCTTTGTTTTCCCATTTTCTGTTCTTCGATCTTGCTATTCTCTTTTCTTTGTTTATGTATTTCTTTGTTCTTCTCTGCCCTCTTCTCTTTATATTTCCTTATGTATTTCTTTGTTTTTCTTTCTATTTTATCTGTTTCCTTATGTATTTCTTTGTTTTTCTTTCTATTTTATCTGTTTCCTTATGTATTTCTTTGTTTCTTATGTATTACTTTGTTTTTCCTTCTATTTTTTTCTTCTTATGTATTTCTTTGTTTTCCCCATTATTTATTCTTCTTTCTATTCTTATGTATTTCTTTGTTCCTCTTTCTATCCAGTTTTCTTCACATTTCCTCATATATTTCTTTGTTTTTCTATTTTATTTTTTCCTTATGTATTTCATTGTTTCTTATGTATTTCTTTGTTTTTCCTTCTCTCCTTTTGCTCCTTATATATTTCTTTTGTTTTCCAAATTATCTATTTTTATTTCTATTCTTATGTATTTCTTTGTTTTTCCTTCTCTCTTTTTATCTTTTCCTTATGTATTTCTTTGCTCTTTTCTCTTCATTTATCCTATCTATTTTAAAAAATTTTCCATCTTCGAAGTGCGCATGCTCTGAAGCTCGAGTTTATTCCAAGAACGAGCGGGAATCGCTCGACTCGGGCTGATGGAGACGGGGTTTTTCAAACTCGGACTTTTTTCTCGAGAAGCGCTGATCGGGCTAGAATCTCGAGCTTGGGCAAACTCGGGCTGATGGAGACGCACCTAGCTGACAAGACACTGATCTAAATTAGCCACTGTCCACTCAAGTGAAATTAATGGGTACGTTATAGTAAAACAATCCTCCATGCAAAGTTTGAGCGCATTTGCCTCTTGGCTGAATGCAGGGGATAATAATAATGCTTCAATCCAATGCCCAGTAAAGAGTATAATATTCATGTATAGCAACTTTGCAACAATATCCATATTATTGTTTATACCATATTATTCAAATAGTCTTGAAATGGCGCTATTTTATGTATATGTTTTCTTGGATTAAATATTTTCTTCTTAACCCACTACATACTGGAACCGGATGGGCCTTATATTAAGCTTATGGGAATGAAAGAATTCAGTTGTGGACAGGTTAAAAACCAAAAAAAAAACAAAACACCAGTGATGGTATATACAGCGGATGATTTACACCCCTCCCCCCCCCCCCCGCTCCATAACAGTACAAATTGTATGTTTGTCTCAGCTACTGTTTAGTAAAAGTGAAATTTGCACAATAATTATGCATGTTCCCTCTTTACCCAAATATTTACGTTGCTTTTTAGAGTATGTATGAATGCAATTATTGTATGCAAGATGATAAAAAATACACTATTCATATAGTCCGCCATTTATAGTGAAGTAATCTGAGATCAATTTTTAAAATGTAAATATAAATTCATATGCAAATCATGTGTTATGTCCGACTTGTATTGCATTGTGTCTTATTCTTAACGGAGACATTTCTGGTGGATACTATGAACTCAGCTGGTAGCTTAAAGAAATTTTATTAAACCCTTCTCTCTTTATGTGAATAGTTTTGGCCTTTCTCCCGTTCAGCTCCCGCTCTACATTTCTCATTCTGTATAGGCCTGATTACGATACATGAATTAATATTGACGATGATTTGGGATCTTCTTTTTTTTTTCTTCTCCATTTTCTCAGCCATGCTACTAAAAACTAATCTTTCTTGCTACGGAGAGAGAGAGAGAGAGAGAGAGAGTAAGAGGGGGAGGGGGGAGAGGGGGAGGGGGGGGGGAGAGAGAGAGAGAGGGAGAGAGAGAGAGAGAGAGAGAGAGAGAGAGAGAGAGAGAGAGAGATCCGCCCCATCTATATCTCTCTAGTACTACATTACATCCCCCTGACGCCTTTGTTTCTTAATTTTCTTCACATTGCGCATTTATGACTAGACCGTGAAAATTAGACATTCGCATCCCACAGAGCGGGGGGGGGGGGGGGGGGTGATCAATCTTTTTTTGGTGCTATTCTCGACCAACCGTCACATGATCATAAGAAGTAAAATGAAAAATGCAATCTCATGAACTTGTAATCATTTATACATGTCAGTGGAAAGGGAAAGCAGGTCACATGTCATTCTTTGCTAACTGATATAGTCTGACTGATTTTAGTCTGAAGTATGAGGTCTATTCCTTTATATTCTCCTCGTGCTGAACTATATTACGTAAACACTATATATATACTACCGGTAGGGACAACTATTGTTTGATTTATCTACTTCCTCATTATGATGGTTTCTATTTAAAATGTCGTCGATAAATGATACTCAGCAGCTACGTTTATGATATGATTTGGAATAATGAAACCGATTCTGCTTTGTCAATTTTGAGATAATTTCCAGTGGAAGTGATCACAATGGATATTAAGCAGAAATTAACACTATTATGGAGAACCAAAGCACTTATACACTCTTAAAAAAGTTGGGCAAAAAAATGCCCAATTTTTAACCAACACTGGGCAACATACTGTCCACACAACTTTTGGTTAAAATTTGCCCAACTGATGTTGGGCAATCCATTTACTATGTTGTTGGGCAAATCAAATTGCCCATCAGTTGGTGACCCATTAGATTTTACCCAACTCTACAATTGCCCAACTGTTGGTTATATTCTCAGTTGGGTAATTATTGCCCAACCAATCTTACCCAATAGGATTGCCCAACCCTCTATTTGTTCAGCTGTTTGGTAACAAATATCATGTGGTTGGGCAAATTCAGCTGCCCAATTTATTGTTTCCTTTTTCCTCCAACCTAGGTAAAAAAAAATGAAATCTGCTTGTTACGTCCTTCTGGGTTTTAACCTAATCAATCCTAACCTATCCTATTTTAAGCTATCCTATCCTATATCTTAACCTATCCTATCCTAGTCCTATCCTATCCAGTAAGTGCAAACTAGTGCAAGCTCTTATATACCCCTTATATTTTTTTATGCATTCGGTGACAGTTAGTAAATCGGGCCACCCGAAACCATACGCTACTAAAAATTCATGAATATTCATATAAGTGTTTTCCCCAATATTGAGTAAAAATATTTACCACAAGTTGGGCAAAAGCGAATTTCTAACCAACCATCAGTTACCCAACAAAATTTACCCAACTGGCAAAGGAAATGTGACAAAATTACACAACTACAGGGCAACAAGTACCCAACCCATAATTACCAAATACTGTTGGTAAATATATGCCCAATATTTAGGTAAAAAGTATTGACCAATATTGGTTACACCACTCGAGTGTCCAGTTGGTTAATAATAGCCCAGAATTGGGAATATTTTTAACCAACCAGCAGTTACCCAACTAAATTTACCCAACATTTTAAGAGTGTAGGTAGAACAATGAAAGTGATGACCCGGAAGGAGTCTAAAGTTTAGCAGCGGAAATGCTCCAACTTGAACTAATCTGCATTGTTTCTTTCATTTCTCTGCTTTTATCAAAATCAACTAAATATCAAAGTTACCCTCCTATGTAAAGTTGATATTGATCAAACGAAAACTCAACAACATGCATAATTAGAATTATCTGAAATATCTAAAAATATTCCTCTTTTTGGTTCGTGGAGGAAAGATCTTTAAACATGTATTTTATAGTGTTGGTGTATAAACAAATTTTACACCATGTTCAATAAATCTACGACACAGAAACAACAACAATTTTTTTTTTCTTTAATAGAAATTAATAATTTCTTTTTTTACGAAACAAATGGAGAGAACCTGTACTGACTGTCTGACATTCTTCTGCTTGTATTACGTATTAGCAAATAAGACTTGACGCTGGTGTGGAATTATACTTGAAATTGTTCTCCTATAGTGTTCTTACCTATTCCGTGATAGTTTCTATTTAAAACTTCGTTGATAAAGCCCTCAGCAACCTATTTAGTTTACAATATATATTTAAAATAATAATGAAACTGATTCTGTATGGTGAAGTATTTTTTGTAAGAGTTAATTTCCCCCTAGAAGTGGTCGCAATGGATATTAAACAGAATATAACACTTATACGTCGAATCAAAAGCATTAAAGTATAATGAAAGTGATAACTCGAAATAAGTCAACACTTTAAGCAACGGAAATGAAAGGACCAAAACAAAACAAAAAAAAAAAAAAAAAAAAGGGGGGGGGGAGATTAAATGGAAAATAAAGGCTAGTAAAATACTTCTACAAGTACAGCAAACTAATTATAGGGTGTCAATATTCGGAATTGGAAGGCAGAGGACAGTCACTCGGATAGAATTAAAAGTGTAGGCCTATATCCTATAAGGAAAGTTTGGCTATGATCACTACCTCCCTGTATCAGTTTGAAAATTGATCCACTCTTTAGAGGCAAACGTTTTCACAACGCTTCTGTAATGTGCAAAGTGATAGGAAAAACAACAACAACAAAACAATAAGGAGAAATTATCTTCATTCACCAGAGCCTATAGGCCTCCTGCATGTCCTGAACGTTAATGTATGAAGTATTTTATTAGATTCGTAAATAGACAAACATGGAATACAACGTATATGGCCCATTACAATCAACATACATATGGCCCAGTACAATCATAATCAACAATAAGCCGACCTTTTTAAGTCCCTCTAATTTAAAGGTTCTTTTTCGTGCCGTTTTTTGCATCGTGGGAATAATTATGCGAAATGTAAACATGATTGCTATTTTTCAAAAAATCCATTACTTCATAAAAAGAGGGAAATACTGTATACTGAATCTTGAGCCTATATGCCATTGACAGGCCGGAAGACGAAGTCCTCGACGAAATGCCCGAGATGCCATTAGACAAACTTGGGAAATAGATTACTAAATGGTTCTGGAATAAAATTCCATCAACTACATTGACGATGGTATTTCATGACCATCTTTACTGCTGAAGTGAAAGAAACTAGCAAGGAGAAACGGAGAATGCAAAATTAATTAAGTATTTTCCTACCATCAACTGAACTGACTCTTCGTCTACTCTAGATCGTATTGCGTAATTGATTGTTTTGCGCATGCGTAGTACTTGTTGATGCAATGCATACCGTGCGTACACAATAATATGCTCGGCAACCGGCATATGTACGTACGCTATACGGATACCGATACGGTGCACAGCTAACTAGCTGTGAGCATGAGTGCATGTGTGGGACAACGAAAGTGTACGAGAATTTCAACACCTGTAATATATGTAAGTAGACTCTACCTCTAAGATATGATATGACAGTGTAGATGTGCATGATTTCTGTTTGTGTGTTATTTTGCTTGAGACTTAACGAAAAGAAAAGGATTTTACCAAACCAGCAAGAAGAGAGAGGAAGAGAGAGAGAGTGAAATGTAGTTTGCAATCGCCGCTACCATGCCAGCAGAGTCACAGACCGACGGTACACCTTCCAGTGCAGTGGCCGGCGATCTTGGGGTGGATGCGCATTGTCAAAACTCAGAAGCAGCTGGCAAATCTTACGTAATGCGGTCGTTTCATTAAATTAATTTCAAGTCAGTCATAACTATTGTCCACGATCTACGGAAATGTCAAGGACCTGACAAGCCGTTTCATAAAGACATGATAAACGACAATTAAATGATAATTGATATCGATTCTCACCAGCTAAAAATCATGGTCTTCATCACAATCTATCAGACACTATCAGATTTATCGTCAATTTCCCAAACAGATTTTGAGGCTCAGTTTTGCCCAACAGTTACAAAATGTAGAAAGTGGCAGCACAAATTACTATAGAAATATCACATTTACATCAAAAAATGTGTTACTTAATAATATGACATCTTTCGGCTCTGGAAATGAAAATTGATGGAGTTGAACAGCAGTTCCGGTGTAACAACATCCGGATTCTCGGGGTAAGGGAATCTCAAGAGGAGGTTCCTGAGGCGGTCGTGATCAAGGATGGGAGGAAGCTGGGCATCAAGTTGACCCCAACTGACTTTGACAGATGCCATCGCCTGGGCTCCTCATCACCAGATGTCAATCAGCGGTAAAAACCACGCCCTATACTAGTCAAGTTTTCCAGTCATCGCACCAGAGCTCTGGTGATGGGAGCCAGATCGAAGCTGAAGGGCACAGACATCTTCCTCAACGATGATCTGACACCTGCCAGGCAGAGGCTCTTGTACAATGTCCGTCACTGCCCAAAAGTTGAAAGATCCTGGAGCCAAGAAGGGAGGATCTTCGCAGGCTTAAAGAACACCAGTGGCGGTTATACAGAAAAACTCATAACATGTGATGCTGACGTTACAAAGCTTTTAACAGTAGACTAGCATGTCATAATATTATATTCAGTATTTTTCCCTTGCAGGTTTTCCCATGGCAGCCTTTAGATGCCCATCTTACTTGCCGTTTTGTTGCCTTTGTTATACTTTCGTTTTCATGTATTTTTTGTATTTTTTAAAACTCCATTTAGCTTTTCTTTTTACTCTGTTTTATTTACTATGGATCTTTCCTTTATTGAAGATTTATTCGTGTTTTTGTTACCTTTTAATCATTGTAGTATATTAATCTCCCATATATGTGTTTATATGTTTACTGACAATCTTCTTGACATGTATTCCCAACAGTTAGACATCACATTATATTTTGTCATTCCAATCCAAAAATGGCTACTATAGAAGAAGTTGCATGTAGCTTCCTTGAAAATAATGTAAGAACACTAGAGCTCAGTGTTAATGATGATTTTGATCATGCTTCTCCAATTGATTGTCACTACTGTTCTGAAAATCAATTTATTGATGGGTTTCAAAATAAGCATGAAAATGATGTTACTGTCTTGCATTTAAATATGAGAAGTATGCATAAAAATTTTGATGCTTTTAATGCTCTAACCAGAAATTTCATTGAAAGTTCTACAGTAATTAGGGTCACAGAGACTTGGTTCTCGAGTGAGAGTGATGTAAATTTATATCATATTCCTGGATATAGTTTGGTGTCTAATCACAGGCGTAATAAAAGAGGAGGAGGTGTTGCTTTATACATTCCAGCTGGAATGGACTTCCAAGTAAGGCATGAGTTAAATATAATGACTGATCAGTTGGAGTCTATTTTTGTGGAGTGTTTTATTCCAGGCAAAAAGAATGTTATATTTGGAGTTGTATATAGACCTCCCCAGAGTAATTTAGACCTTTTCGTGAATGAAATGCAGAGTATTTTGTTGAAACCACTATTCGTTAATAAGACAATATTCTTAATGGGTGACTATAATGCAAACCTTCTTCTATGTGATGAAAATGATCATCTTGATGCTCTTTTGAATATGATGTTGTCCTTTCTTTAATGCCATTAATTATTAAACCAACAAGGGTAACTGAGAGTTCATCTACCCTTATTGATAACATATTTTGTAATATCCAACCTTTTCCATCTTCAGGAATTATAATATCAGATATTTCAGATCATTTCCCCATCTTCACTAGGGTGAACTTGTGTAATAAAGCTTATAATCATGAAGGCAAATACATTCAGAAAAACAATCCTACTAACATTGCGAAGTTTCGGGATGCCCTAACGGCAACCGACTGGAATGAAGTTTTATTTGAACAAGATGTTAATATCTCATTTAACATTTTTTTCATGCTACTTTATAATGAAAATGTTCCAATTATCAAACGTAATAGTAGAAATCGTAAGAAAATTCCTCGTATGCCATGGGTCAGTGCTTCCTTGTTAAGGTCTATCAATAAGAAAAATAAATTGTTTTATTCTTATAAAGTAAGTGGAACAGAATCATCACGTAAACGATATGTTGATTATAAAAACACCCTTACTTCAGTCTTGCGTGCAGCAAAGAAAACATACTATTATGCTCAGTTTCAAGCAACCTCAAAAGATATCAGGGGAACTTGGAAAGTGATAAAAAATGTGTTTAAGTCAAAGAAAAAAACTTTTGATGTAAAGAATATTAAAAAGGATGGTCGTGAAGTGGAAGATAAAAATATTATTGTGAAAAAATTCAATGATTATTTTTGCAGTATTGGTCCTAATCTGTCACGGGCAGTCCCTTCCTGTCAACAATCTTATAACGATTTCCTGAAAGAATCAAACAATAAAAGTTTGTTCTTTTTACCAGTTGTTAGGGAAGAGTTGCTTACTATTGTGAAAACACTGAAGAATGGGAAAAGTCCTGGGTATGATAGTGTCAATAATGACTTAATTAAACAGATTATCTTAGGGATTATACAACCCCTAATTCATGTCTTTAATTTATCAATGTTAAATGGAATAGTCCCTGTAGACATGAAAATTGCAAAAGTCGTACCCGTCTTTAAGAAGGGAGATCCCCAATCTTTCACTAATTACCGCCCCATTTCCCTCCTTTTCAAAGATCCTTGAGAAAGTGATATATGTCAGAACATTAAAGTTTTTTAACAAAAGTAAAATATTCTCAAACTTTCAGTTTGGGTTTCGAGAGAAACACACTACCTCCCATGCCTTGTTGCACTTTATTGATAAGGTTTCACAATCAATAGACAAAAAGATGCACACGATCGGTATATTTCTTGATTACTCCAAAGCTTTTGATACTGTAGATCATGACATTTTGCTTGGCAAATTATCACATTATGGTGTCAGGGGTATAGCACTGGACTGGTTCAAGAGTTACTTAGCTGACAGGAAACAATTTGTTTCTTTAAACGGTATTGATTCAGGGTTACAGAAGGTCACATGCGGCGTTCTTCAGGGATCCCTCCTAGGTCCGCTATTATTTATTGTGTATATTAATGATTTTCATTACTCATCTGATGTATTGTTCATTTTATTTGCTGATGATTCCAGCTTGTATTACTCGCACAAAAATCCACAGACTCTTTTAGAAACAGTTAATTTTGAACTAAGCAAAGTTACTTTGTGGATCCAAGCAAATAAATTACCTTTGAATCTGCAAAAGACAAATTATATGCTTTTTAGTAATACAATGAAAGTACGTCCTGGAGATGTATCGTTTAATAATGTTTTGATAGATAGAGTAACAACGACAAAATTCCTTGGTTTGCACATTGATGAGCAACTGAGTTGGAAAATTCATATAAATCATCTCTGTAAGACATTGTCAAAAAACAGTGGTGTAATACATAAATTGAAATCATTATTTCCTAAAGACATTCTTCTCATAATGTACTCAACATTAATTCTTCCGTATCTCAATTATGGTGTTCTTGCATGGGGTAATTCCCTTAAAACTCATCTTGAAAAATTACATTTGATTCAAAAGAGAGTCTTAAGAATTATTTGTAATGTTAGCTTTCGTACGCACACTAACCCTCTTTTTTATAGGCATAAAATTTTAAAGTTGCAAGATATAACTTTCAACTGGGTACTCTCATGTATGGCTTCAATTCTGGTGTCCTACCACTGGCTCTGGCCAGCATTTTTAAGAAAAATAGTCAAGTACATCACCATGATACACGAAATGCTTCAGCGTTTCACTTACCCAAAGTAAGGACAAAGTTTACTTTCAATACCTTGGTTTGTACCGGACCTAGGTTCTGGAACTCTCTTGATTCTAGCGTTAAGCAATCAGTTAGCCTCTCTGCATTTCAGCGTACACTTAAGGTTTTTCTTCTTGATAATTATTGTGACTCCTAGAGTATCGGTATTCTATTGTAGTTATTTTGGTGCCTTTTGTGAACTACTATGATGTGTAGTTTCCTTTTGTTGATATCCTGTGTCTAACTGAATATTTTCAGATTGTCAGCCTATTATTCCTTTGTTCCCTATGTTTCTGTACTCGTCGTGTGATGTACCTATTGTTGATGTGCTGTATTCTTACTTTTATCATTTCTCATATTTTCTCTCTTCTCTCCCGTCTTGTTATGTGTAACTCTATTCTCCCTTTTTGTATATAGCTTGTTTTTTAATACATACCTTATTCCTTTCATAATGTATCCTTAGGTAGTCACTGATATATACTTCATTTAAATACATTTATTTTGTTGCTCATGTATGTACCAGCCAATTACTTGGCGCAGAGGGGACCCTACACCTTACAAGCCCTGCTTTTACCAGGGTCTCCTTGTCTTTCTTTCAATTCACTTCATTATAATATTGTCATGATTTTGTTTGCATTGTAAATGCGTATAATAATTGAATGTTATGTTCTATGTGACATGTGAAAAGGAAGAAAGATGAATAAATATCATATCATATCATATCAAAATATCATATATCATATCATATCATATCATATCATATCATATCATATCATATCATATATTTTATAAAATTGAGAAAACTTGAGGGTGCTTTTTGCAATGTGCAAATCTAACAGTATCACCAACACTACAGATATGTAAGTAAGAGGATACCATACAGTAATTGACAAATTGTCAAAAGAAGACCCCAATTTTGTTCATGTCTGGGAAAAGAATTAAATTCTTTGATTTTAATGTTTATTCATCAAAAACATATTTACTATTATATCTATCAATGTTTTGCTTAAAGATGGAAAAATACAGGGTTTTTCTTAAAAAAGGAAACCCAAATTTCTCCTGCAACATTTCATAAAATAGACATAACTTGATTTATTGTAATGCATCCTAAAAAGAGGAATTTTATGCCTTTTCATATGCTACCACATTTGTGATGATAGAGCCTGAGATCATTGAACTAAATTTTGTAATCTCTTTCAATTAAATTCTACGATTCATAAATACGAAACCAGACATGCAAATCACATCCATCTACCCAAGCACAGAACCCTATTATTCCAACATAATATCCGGTACTCAGGACCCAAGCTGTGGAACGTTATCCCTGACACAATAAAATACTCTGCATCTCTCGCTAGCTTCTCAAGAAGGATGAAAAAATATTTCACTTCATCTTACAAATAATATGGTTTAAGACACTTCCCCACCCTACATTGTATCTATTCTCTCTATTCTTTCTTCTCTCTGCCTCTTTGTGAATATTTCTCTTTTCCGTACAATTCTCATGTTGCACCTCCATTCTCCCCTCTTTTTTCCTCTTTCCCCTTCTTTTTCTATTCTTTTCTCCTCCCCCTTTTTCCCCTCCAATCAAGCTCAGCGGTCTCTTCCTTTTTTGCATGTAGTTATTTTCTTTTTATATATTTATTATGTAATTATGTATTATGTACTAAGGGCACCTCGCCCCAAGCTTTTGCTTTTAGAGGTGTGTCCTCAACTATGTATGTATCACATTAGTGTATATTTTGTCATGTTTTTTGTTCAAAATATATGTACATTATTTTGCTCATGTATTACTTTGTATATTGAAAAGTTGGAAATAAATGTCTTTAAATTGAATTGAATTGAATTAAAACAATTTTAAACCAGTAATGTAAAAATTGATTTGCACACGACAGCGGGATCTATTGATTCATTAAATCTCACTCTGCTTTCTCGTGCACACACATGCTTGGAGAGACAAGGTGGTCATTTGAAAGGATATTGGGGCTAAGTTTGGATTCACATCTCATTCAAGGTTGCATACATGTTAAAATATGAATAAGGAAACATCATGAAATATCATTTTTCTTTGCTAAGAGTTTTCATCACTTATTTTGTTTCTTTGCATTGTACCTTATGGAATTACACTTTGCATTACTTCTGTGTGCAAACTGCTTTTGACATCACTCATTTAACACCTTTCAAAATTATTCATGCATGAAAATATCATTACATTATTTGGTTTTATATGAAAGAGGATGAATTGTACTTTGACATGAATAATAAGAATCAACATGGAAATAATTATTTTTCTAGTAATTGATGGGAAAAGCTGTATAGGGAAAATATATTCATGATAAATTGTAGTTGTTCATTTGGATCTGTTTTATAAAGACTGTTTCATCTTCAATGCTTTTACTATGGAAGACGGATGAGGGACAAACAATATTAATCTCATTTACTTTTTAGGTGGTCAAAATGCCAAAAGAACATGTGTATTGTGCATTTTTATAATATTTGATTATTAACATTGATAAAAACTGTTCAATAAAGGGAAGTGCTTGGAGATCAGGATATACATTTTCTATGAATTTTCAGTTATCAATTTTTTCGTTGCTGATAGACTAATTAAAACTGACTTGTGATATGGTGTTCTAAAAGATATGACAAGTTTGGAGTAGCGACACTTGTCAGGGAAGTTGTCGATAGTCTTGGCAAAGATGGCTTTGTGAAACACTTGAGTGACAGCGTCGAGGTGTCGCTGATCTTATCATTATGACGGTTTGTTGAAACGACCCCCATGTTATTATTATTTCCCTCGTAATACCATAGCCAGGCAGTATTATTTCAGGTTCTTGTGTGTGTGTGTGTGTGTGTGTGTGCATGTTTGTGTGTGTTTTATGCCCTATAACTCTAGAAAATCTATCCTATTCATAGTGTAATCATCAGAAAGAGTATCTTTTTATGATTTTTATATTTTTTTATTGAAAACTTGTCTTGTTTGTTGACTGTATAGTAACTACATGTACATTGTATGTCTGATTCTGATTTCTGAGTTGAGTTACCTGTAACTTTACTGAATGATAAATTGTAGAATACCTTACATGTACATACATGTATTTTCATGAACTGTAAACAACAGCCTTTTTACAGCAGGAATGAGGAATCTTTTGGCAATGTTTGGGAATCGCAAACTTCAGTTTTTAAATTCAATAATTTTGTGGCAAAAAACTTCCATGTATCTGGGCCACTTGTGAAATGAAAGTACATGTACATGTATCATGACAAAGTAAAGTTGTCATTTTGTTTAAGTGATGCTTACCGGAGAAAAATATCTTAGTTTTAGAGATATCACACAACCTTGAGGCTAAAGGTTTCACATGAATTTTGTTAATTAGAATTTCTCCAGATTTTTGAATAATGTGTGTCTGTTAGTAGATCTACATAATGGGAAAGTTGTCTTTATGTTTGTAATTGTCTTGACATTAATACCAGTTCACCAATAATAATATTTCTGATCTCAGCTTTTGAAAATTCACAACTTTGTTATTGTGTATCATATTTGTTCAAACTTTCACCAATCATAATCTAGCTCTCTGTCTTTTTGATTTCCTTTAGTTTAATTCTACTTGATACCAAGTTTGTATTTACCTGTGGATTTCCTTTAGTTTAATTCTACTTCATACCAAGTTTGTATTTACCTGTGGATTTCCTTTAGTTTAATTCTACTTCATACCAAGTTTGTATTTGCCTGTGGATTTCCTTTAGTTTAATTCTACTTCATACCAAGTTTGTATTTACCTGTGGATTTCCTTTAGTTTAATTCTACTTGATACCAAGTTTGTATTGCCTGTGGATTTCCTTTAGTTTAATTCTACTTGATACCAAGTTTGTATTTGCCTGTGGATTTCCTTTAGTTTAATTCTACTTCATACCAAGTTTGTATTTGCCTGTGGATTTTTTTCAATAGAAAAAAAGAAAAATGAGAGAACTAATGAATGAAAGAATGAAGAAAAATAAAGTAAGTTATGAATTTTTGAAAGTTTGGTGGTTTATTTTACATGTACCTGACTGCTATTAAAGCATGTGTTTGCTTGTAAGTAAGCAACCAGGGGACCGATGGCTTAAAGTGATTGATTAACTTTGTGAAAAATTGTAAAATCAGCTCAAATGCCAGTGAATTGTGTGCAGTCCTCTAACTTCGTATATAATTAAGGATATGTGAAAGTACGAGAGAAAATGGAACCCGTTTACTATCCTAAAAAAGAGAAAATCGCGATCAATCACTAGCGCAAGTCGCTCGGCTTCTTCGCTGCGCTGCAGTCACAAAAACCAAGCACCAGCGCTTGGCGATTTCAGAGCGGGTTTCCAGCCCGTACGGTATTCTATGATAGAGCGAGGTATGCCAACCGTAAGAGTTCTTTAGGGTTCGGTGGTACTCTATCCCGACATCAATGTTCAATCGTAAATATCTTGATATATAAACGACCGATCAGCTTATAAAACTCAGGCGATTCCTGTCTGAGCTAAAGGTTTGCAATTATGATTACAGCATTAGCTGGAACAGTGATTTTTTTTTTTCAATCCTGGGCAAAGTTAATCAATGCCTTTAAAGTCCTCTCTGAGGGACTTGGTAATGAGGATTAATGCCTTACCAATTTTAATTTTCGTTGTTTTTGATGAGGGAATAGCTTTGTATCATACAAGATTTGTGTAAAAGCATTATTTGAAATGATCATATCTAGGGTGCATGTATTACAGATGGAAAATGGAAATTTGTAATTTTTTTCAGTACAGGGCAGATGGGAGATGAGCTCGCAAGATATATGTCAATTTGTATTTGATTGATTACAAATTCAAAAATTCATAACTTTATTTTTTATCGGATTTTGCTTAAACTTTCACTGATCTGTTTCTTTAATTTTTCTGCTTCTTTTTCAGTCAAGTTAATATCAGGGTGGACTTTCCCTTCAATCTCTAGAGCAGGGTGAAATATTTATCATTTTTGCAAATCTCTTTGAAAAGAATGAAATGTGTGAAGTTTTGAAAATAACTACACAAAGTCGCAGCTATTTGAATTTAATTGTGAGCTTCTCCCCATTATTTCATGTACATGTACAATACATGTAGGATTAATTTTGTCTATTTTGGATACAATGTCAGATCTTTGTCCTGTATTTAACAAGTCTGACGATAAGTTGGGTCCTGGTGGAAAGAATACACATTGTGACATACAAGACAAAGCCTTCGGAGCAAAATATTTTTTTTCTAAATATAATCACAGACTTGTCAATTCATTGACATTTTTTAGAAATGAATAACTTTCTTTTTCTTTATTGAATTTTTCTCAAACTCTGACTTATTTCATATAATTTTTGCTTTTTATTTTTTGTAATCAACTTGATATCAGGATCACAGAAATCCCTATTTCAGACCTTAATAGTTTGATTGTGGTCATGGTTTTTTTCAATAAACCCTTTTCTTCATTATGAGAGAAGGTGACATGGTTACTACATATTGACAGATCATTTGGTATTCACGTCGTGTTTGAGTATATACTCTAGATCCCAGACATAAATAGTGATTTTCAAATGAACAATGCTCTAGAGAGAGATTATGCAACATTTGTACCCCTTATCGAGACAAAGTAGATTGATCGTTTTGTATTATAATGAGACTGAAACATGAACAAATAATAAGTTCATGCTAATGTTCACTGTGCTGTGTTGATTGCTCCTCCCTCATTCTCAGTGCACGCTTTCAACAGTACCCACTGGCCATTATTAGAGTCATTTAACACCTTCATCTTGGCCAACTCGACCTATTCATTGAGTCATTATAGGGGTTACGTACCACTGTGTGCCCCTTGTCTGCCCTTGCAAACCAATCAATGAAAGCTCCCCTCTCTAGGTCAGTTCAAATATTTACATGTGTGTCACTAGACAATGGAGGAGGGGGTAGCGTAGTTGCTATGGCTAGCAGGAGGTGAGGTATTCTTGAAAGTATACGCACCTGCGAGGATCAGAAGATTTGATATTGAGAAAACAAATGAATAATGTTCTCTAATATTAGTACATGGCTTTCCTTTTGTTTTTTTTAATTAAAGGAGGGGGTGGAAGAGATAGCGGGTTGTGGGCTGGAGAACATACATGTATGTGACCAGGCACCACAAAACCACTAAAAAGTCGCCAGACACGAATTTTTAGTTAAGGTCTGATTCTGAAATAGGAGATTCTCAGCTTTAAAATGATATATGACTCATTAGCATTGGATGTTCCTAACTCACTGTACAAAGAGTAGAATGCACAGTCCCTCAGAATGTTACTTCTGAGAAATAAGGGTTTAAAGTTTGCAGTCTATTGAAGCACTCTGACTTGCAAGGTGATATGCTAAGGTGACAAAAGGACGATTAGAAGTCAATAAAAATTTCAATGAAGGAATTATCAGATTGTCCTAAAACTTGGCATACTAAATACTGGCATATCCTGTTCATTATAGTGTACAAGTATCAATGCAAGAACTTACTCTGTTTAAAAGTTATGGGAGATCAAAATGAGACAAGTATTCAGAGAAAAATCCAGAGAAGACACATACGTCTAATAAAAAACTGTCAAAAATACCACTTTTAAATTGTTTGGTGCCTCCAAATTTTTATGTTACTTAGAAAAAAAGTACATGTATACTCTTTCAGGAAACACCCAAAACTAAAATTGGACCATGCCAACCCAAAACACATTGATTGAGCTCTAACTGAAAATCACACAGTGCGACTTTTTGGTGGTTTTGTGGTGCCTGGTCACATATACCACTCAGGTTTAGAGCCCACTACTAACTAGCAATTCTGGCACTAGAACCCACCACTCATAGAGTCCAAACTTCATATCGTTTATGTCAAATTTATCCCCTGAATTGAAATTGTATTAATATATGACAGAAAGAAACATACATGTACGTTGAATTGTAGCTTCAAATAAAGAAATATCAAAGCTTTTCATCTTTGCAATCATGACTTATCAGAGTAAGTTCTGGCAGAATGATCAGAAAACGAAAATCAAACTATAAATGGTATTGAAGCTTCTCTGTGTTAGATAATTGGAAACAAATGATAATGTTCTTAAGGGAAAGTCCACACTGATTATAAGTTGGTTTTGAAAGAACCAGAAAAATTAAAGAAACAGATCAGTGAAGGTTTGAGCAAAATAGATAAGAAATAAGAAAGTTATGATATTTTTGAAGTTGTAATCAGTGAAACACGAATTAGCAACTCAGTGATGTATCTTGTGAGCTTCTCTCCCATTTGCTCAGTACAAAAAAATTCATAAATTTCCATTTTATTAGGTTTTGATGAAGGAATAGATTTGTTTCATACAGGTGTTGTGTAAAAACATATGAGCAATGATTATATCTAAGGTGTATGATTGAATACTTTCTTTAGAGAAAATGGAAATTAATGATTTTTGGTATATAGGGCAAATGGGAGAGGAGCTTGCAAGGTACGTCACGGAGTTGCCAATTTGTGTTTGATTACAACTTCAAAAATTCATAGCTTTCCTATTTCATATTGTATTTTTCTCAAAGTTTCACTAATTTGTTCCTTTAATTTTTCTGCTTCTTTTAAAACCAACTTGATATCAGGGTGGACTTCCCCTTTAATGGTTTTCCTTTCTTCTTCTTGAAATGTAAGGAGTGATGAATGTGGTTGCTAGGGATACTAAGCGCTTTGGTCTTCTTGTAGTATACACATCTAAATGAGATGTATAAGCTGTGGAGATTGGATAACGGAGGAACAAATTTGATCTTCATTTATTGCCTTCTCTTTTAAAGGGAGGAATGGGGCCTGTTGCAGGGATGGTACATTAAAAGTGCTTTCTGATGCTGCTAAAAAGAGGTTCTGTCTTGTTGGAGTAATTGTGCTTCTGAAGATTAGACATTGGGGAAATTTATTTGTTCTTAATTTGAGCTTCTGAAGGTTTCATTGTAGGGAAAGAGATAAGCATAATGAATCATTTTCTTGATTTAAATTGTAGCAGCGACTGGGATGGTATAAAAGTTGTGAAGAGCATATGACAGGATGATTTGCTAAATAGTTGTAATGAATTGTTTCTCTTATACTAGACTTGATATCAGCTTTACATATACATGTAGATCTGTAATTCCTCACAATGAATGAATGAATAAATTTATTACCATAAAATATGAAACATATTTACAATGTATTTACAATCGTGAATGGTAATGGGAGACAACGAAATAGCTGATGAAATGGCTAATGAATATATGGTTCCCTGACAAATTATGTAAATGTGATATAAGTAAAGACTACTTAAAACACGTAAGTACTTAATAAAAATACAATACAATGTGCTAGCAGAAATAAGGTCTTACAATAATCAGTTTAAAAAAAAATGTAAATATTGGCAAGAAAAGCATGTATATACACACACGCAATCAACATCAATAAAAGCAAAAACAAAAAAAATTTGTTCATTGAGTATAAACAAAATACCTGTATCTATAAAACTACAAGATAGGACTACATGTAGATTCACAAATACCAAAGGGGGGGGGGGCAAAAAAAAAAATGCATATACTGAGATACATCACTCTAGATATTCCATTAGCATCATTAGATTGAGATACAGGTATATGCTGTATAATATATGCTACTTGCTGTATAAAGCTTACAGCATATATCACAAAAGCAATCAGTTTCATGGAATTAAACTGTGTTGAACTTTGGGTTGTTATGCTCATTGATCACGCAATACTTTTTTTTTTCTGTACATTGTAGCTACCATCCCCATTTATGATTTTTATAATACGCTTCACTAGCAACAGCACGTGTACAGTACTTACGGTGTGAAATGGCTGCGAACTTGACCCAGTATTCTGATGTAATCGGGAATTGACGCTATAATGCAAATCAACAATGATAGAACTTTCAATGCATGATGGACACAATAGGTATACCTGTTGTGGTTGGAAATGAATAGATGATGCTTATTAGGCCTACAGGTCGAGAGACCTTTTTTATGACACTCTTGTGTGTGTTCTCTTTTTGTGAATTAAATTTGATAAGTTTATATTTTTAGATTATGATGCAATTGATAAATTACATCATACTTGTACATGTGTCCAGTAGTACAGGACTGTTCTCTATATCTAATTACATCTAGTGCCTTTTGGCTTAAAAGCACATCATATTCCACTAATGTAGTATTTTCTTTCTTATGTAGATTTATACAATTATTTCATACTTGAAATTAGGAGTTGTGGACTGAACCCGTCTTAAATTTTTCATCTAATATGATAGATATGGTGCTGTTTTCATATTTCCCATCATTCAATGTGATATGGTAGTGGTACATTTGTACATGATATGCACGTAAGTTTTTAGATCTTGGCGTCTGCAACGACTGTTGTCCAATTTTATGTCAAAAGTGTTTGTAGAATGCAAATATTTATGTGGCTGATGGAAAACCAATTTGTCAGATTTAATCATGCCTTAACCATCCCTCTTCTTCAAACAGTAATATCCAGGAAAAACAAAATAAATCTTTCAAAAATATATTTGAAGTTAAGGGCTGCTAAATTCCAAATGAGAGAAGACTTCTAGCACCTTTCAAAAATTTGTACAAATTATTTTCCTTGAATAATAATATACTCCCAGTCCCATATGCCTGACTTCAAGCAAATTAATTTGAAAAGAATGAATATCTCAGTGAGCAAATTAAGAATAAGTTTTCTATGATCCTTTCAATTTGCTCTTCACATTTTGTAATTGTCCCCGCCGAACGAAGTTCGCGAGGGGACTATGAAACGGGCTCCGTGCGTGTGTGTGTGTGTGTGTGTGTGTGTGTGTCCGTCCGTCCGTCCGTCTGTCCGTGTGTGCTCAAATGTTAGAAAATGCTACTTCTCCGTCATTTCTTGGCCGATTTTGATTCCGATTGTTTTATCTGATAGGGCTGGGTGGGGGCTTCCAAACTTCTACACAGAATTTTGAAATTCATTAATTATGCAAATTTATGCAAATTTATTCAAAATTGACGAAAAATGCTACTTCTCCTCTATTTCACATCGGATTTTGATTCCGATTGTTTTATCTGATAGGGCTGGGTGGCGGCTTCCAAACTTCAGAATTTTGAAATTCATTAATTATGCAAATTTATGCAAATTTATTCAAAATTGACGAAAAATGCTACTTCTCTGTTTCACATCGGATTTTGATTCCGATTGTTTTATCTGATAGGGCTGGGTGGGGGCTTCCAACTTCTACACAGAATTTTGAAATTCATTAATTATGCAAATTTATGCAAATTTATTCAAAATGGCTGAAGGTTCATAATGTTTTCATGTTTTATATTTCAGTTGTATACATGCATTGTTGGTATTCTCTTCTTTTGCATGCAGTAACAATTATTATTTTATTCACTAAAGTTTTTCACTGAAGTTTTAAGGTTCAGGCTAGTTAATTTCCACAGATCTGCACTTCCGGCGGGGACATTTATTACGCATTGCGTAATACTATATATTCACATTGTTCCTTTGTCTACCACAACATGACATCACTATCCATTGCAACTCTGCTCCAGATATCCTGACGGCTGCTGACACGCTTGAA